>JAJOOE010000525.1:0-61645 GCA_036250405.1 Solanum raphanifolium | reverse complement strand
TGAGTGCTATCAATAAATCACTCCAGCGGATACACTCAAATTATACCTCCTTAAAGAAGTATAAGCGATCGTTACCAAGTAAAGAACCCAACTTATAGGTTGGGTTCGGTCCCACGAGGAATATGGTTTTGACTTAAACTTAACTTACGATTATATTCATTTAGTCAACGTATTTCTGAGACAAATAAGTAAAGGGGGGGGGGGGAGGATTTGTGAAACAAATGCTTGATTGTAGTTGAGTAACAAGTGAGAAGGATTCAAACTTTATTGTTATCAATGATAGAAAATAACTAGGGTGTACGTGTTCCCTATAAGCTCATAACACGATAATCCTAGTAATAATAATATTTTCCTAGTGCATTACATGCAAAGGATAAGTTAGGTATCTCTAATTCCTTGGTCCGGCAATTAGAAAATTTCACCCTGCACCTTGGTCCAGCTACATGTGTATAATTTACTAACCCTTACCTCATATTAGACATCACATCAATGTATGGCTTAGTTTTCACCCTCGCACCAATTGACATTAGACTATTAGATAGTATCACACTCAATCTATTTTGATAATTTTTTTCTTATTAACTACCTCCTTGGTCCGGCAAGTAGCAACAAGGCGAGTTCTAATGTTGGCCACCGTTAAAAAGACTTCTAAACGAAAGAATTATCAATGCATGTAATAACACTATTCAAGAATTACTTAGTTACTATTCATACGTTGTTAATCGCTCATAGTTCCCACTACCCTAGTTATGGATTTAGTTACTCATAGTAGAAAAAACACAATTCATATTTTTAGATGAAGAAATCATGAACTTACGTAATGAGAAGAAGAAACCCAAACTCTGAACTTGAATTTCAAAGTTGAAATCTTCAAAATGAACTTAGGAAATCAAGAATTGCTAAAATTGCAAGTTAATCTTGAAAGCCAAAAACTAGAACAAAAGTAATAAGGTCTAACCCCCCAAAACGAGGTTTACATGCCCTATATATAGGAAAACAAGTCCCAACTAAAAAGGAAACGAAATAAGGAAATAAAGTTTCAGGGCACGATTTTGATAAACGACACTGACCTACGGACCGTGGATTGACCTACGGTCCGTAGGTCCCTTCCGTGGTTTAGGACTTAGGCAATTTTCCAACTTCAAAATCTTCAACTCTCAGTCACAATCGACGGATCAGCAAGACGGACCGTGGTTTGATCCACGGTCCATGGATCCTCCTCTGTAGCTCCATACTTAGACTTTTCGAAATCAGGTACTGGAACCCCCTCTCTGAATCATTCGACGGAACTGCGGTCTGTCGTTTGTAACCTTGGTTCCACACTTAGTCAAGAATTCCCTATCTTCCTTCAAGCTTTGCCCATCCATCTATGCCTACCATCTAGGGATTGTGCCTGGACCTACGGTCCGTAGGTCACGTCCGTAGATGCCCTTTTCTGCACATTCTTCAGTTGTTTCTCTCAACTTCCACGTCCAAACTTATATCCTGCAAACATGATAAAAACACATTAATACCACTACAAAATGGCCCTAGACACACACAACTCTTAAGTGAAATGTATTAAAAATACCGTAAACTCACTGTATATCAACACCCTCAAGTTAAATTCATTGTTTGTCCTCAAGTGACGCACTAAGACTCTAAACGACACTTGCATAGAAGCAAACATTCAAGCACAAACAATCATATGGCTTTCTATCCCGACTCCCTTTTTGAGTGTAAATCTCTTCTCTTAGACTCAACAAGCTAACTCATGTGGATCAAGATATGACAAAGATCAACCAATAGACACACAACATACACTGTTTCACTATCACCAAGGTACCAACTCTCCGACAATGTAACTAGTTCCCTTACTTCAAACAAAATCCCTTTTACACAATGAATATGATTTTGACTACAAGGATTCATTCAACACTCACGCTCAGAAGTAACTTCAAGTACAGTTAGTGCTTAATACGATAGGCTTGCCCTTATTTTCACTGCTTAGACTCTCCAAACTAGTTGCTAGGATCACTATAGGACTTTCTTAGCTTGTAACGTAGGCTCAGGGTCAAGTGTGGTACATTTGGGTACTTTTTAGTGACTTTCTGCCCCCTTGACATTACATTGCCTATTTACCTCTTCCTTGACCTATTTTTGGCAACTTTTCATCTCAATTTGTTTCCCTTAACTCCTTTCAACCAAGGATGTGACTTTTGACTTTTTTACTCTTATTTATCACTTTCTTCGTTTTCTTTCACTTTATTTTTCTTTTATTTCTTTCAACACTTTTCTTTTGTTTCTTTTGCACAAAGTCACATCCTCTTTCATACCTTTTCTATTTTCAACACTAAACTCTTTTCATACCCTTTTTCCATTTGGTTTCCTTTTTCATAGCCACCCTTAACTTACGCATTTTGCATTGGTTGAGGTGAATAATGTCCGAAGTCGGACTAGGGCCAAGATCAAGGTAACTTTTGGCTTAGCCACCCTCAACTTAGCCTTTTGGCCTAAGTCAAGGTGCACATGTCCAAGGAGGGACCGAGGCCAAGACAATGTTTTTAAGGGAAGGTGAGTTAGGTGAATCAAAAGAATTGGTCAATTTTATGCTCCAATATTTGTATCAAAAGGGAATACTGATATCATTTGGTTAGATCATTTTAGGCTTAAGTGGACTAATTTAAACAATGGCCTATGATCACTTCCTAACTTCTAGCCTAAATTATCCTTGCAGGACCAACGGGGCAAGTTCTAGATTGACACAAAACTGTCTGAAGAATCAGCTGTTCTCACATATTCTTGGCACATCGTTTTATTATCAGATTATCAATTACCCAGTTCAAGTTTTAGCTTAAGTCATGTGGTCAAAATGGTTCATTATCATGTCATATTAAGAGCCAACACATTCAACTCATTCTAGCCTACAAATTTTAGCACATATCACATTTTATTTTTGGACGGGTATCATTTTTCATTCATGACTATGCCATCATGCTTCATTCTTTCTCATTCTGCTACACATGCAATCCTAACACATGCCGGTTTAACAGAATTAAAACAGTCTCTTGGGGAAAAAAAACCCCAAAAGAGGATTATGAGTTGGGTTACTCAGACTTCATCCTATCACTCACAATTCGTTTACCCTACCAGTAAAGACCTATAAAATGAATAAGTGAAACTAGAGCCTAACTAGTGATGTGTGAGTTTGTCATAAGGTTTGAGGTGCTTTGATGTTGTCTCTGGGTGAGGGGTTTAGGGGTTAAACGTCAAGGTACGACTCCCCAAGGACCACCCTAGGGGTCCTTGAGGAGGACCCTTAGCCTAACCCCAAGGCTTACCCAAATGAAGAAGAGTTTCCAAAATGTGGTGACCTACGGAAGGGGTCCACGCCCCGTAGGTCCATCCACGCCCCGTGGATGACCTCCGTAAGTCAAGTGCCCTTGAACCAAGCTGCAGCCCCAGACCACAGAGAATGTTGATGGAGAATGTTGACTCTTATATGCTTAAATGTAAAGATGCATGCTTTACTTGGATTGTATTATGAGTTACTTCCTTGTCATGACTTAATGAATATGAATGTGCCTTATCTATGGTGGCTTCAAGGAATACTTAGTGTGAGTAGTAGTATGGGATGCTACTTGCACATTGCACAAGTATAACTTAGAGTTGTCTTAGGTGATGGTCCATATGTGTTGATATGACTTGTTTAATGTTTATATCTCTTGTGTATTAGTATTGTGTAAGGATGGAAATGTTGAATGATAAGTTCACTTTTGGTGACCTTGGGGTGGTACTTTGTTGTGGATGGTGGTATGATACGCTATCCATACATTACACAAAGTATAGCTTGAGGGTTACTTGAGGTGAAGGCTTACTATGTAGGTAATGGTTTATATGTGATTATGTTCTAATGTGGTTAAAAGACTTGTATATTGATTATGTCTTGTATTATGCCTCTTATGTTTATGTTCATGAAGTTTATCAAAATGGCATATATCATGACTTTCATACAAAATGTCCGTTTTAAGCATATTTTTGCATGGCTATCATACTTAGTACTTAATTGTGCTAACCCGATTCTTCTTCATGTTTTTACTACAAGTGTAGGTTCTGTCAAGTGATTGCTTCCATCTAGATTGAAGTGCTTGGATTGATATTCTTCCAAGATCAAGAGGTATCACCTCATTGATCGAGGAAAAGTCTTTAGAAGTTTCTTTTATTTCATGTAATAGACAATGTTAGTCTTTCCGATTGTAAAGGGACGTGACCTTATTTTGTTTCAAGTATTGTGTAGATGGCCATATGAGACGATAGACTTCTTCTTGCTTTTAAATGTTTTTGATTGTGCGATTTATAAAGAAAAGTTTTAAATTCCGCACTATTTCTAAGTATCTTATGCAATGAATATATTATGAGGCTTGTATAAGACCCCTTCGGGGTCGAGTACGCCGTGTCCCTTCCTGGGTGTAGACTCGGGTCGTGACAAACATGGTATCAGAGCAAAAAGTTTTGGGAATGAGTTTTAGGGTTGATGTCTCACAAGCCACGTCTAGTAGAGTCTTATTCATTGGTGTAAGTCGCGACCCATCTATGAGTGAGAGGCTATAGGACAATAAGGAGTCACACTTCTTTGATATTCTTGAAGTCGTGCCTTAGAGTTTAGCTCTATAAATGTTCCTTTTCCTAATCGTTCTCTTGTGTTTATAGGATATGAATAGAAGAAGGACGCCCGCAAGGAGAGTGGAAAAGGAAGTTGTGAATGAGGGAGTTCTTCCCCAAGATCCTCAAGGTGACCAAGTTCCTCAAGAGAGTGAAGTTCCGGTTGATACTCCGGCCATGAATAATGATGAAATTAGGTCGGTTTTTCTAACCTTAGCCCAAACCATGATGGCCCAAGTGACTAGAGATGTGGGGCCTAGAGTGAATGCTATTGAAAGTACTATGGCTTCTAGGTTGAGGGACTTTGTGAGGATGAATCCTCTGGTTTTCCTAGGTTCTAAAGTGGGAGAGGATCCCCAAGAATTCTTGGATGAAGTGTATAAGATAGTCAATGCTATGGGAGTAACTTCTAGGGAGAAAGTGGAGTTGGCTTTCTATCAATTGAAAGATGTATAAGATAGTCAGTGCTTTGGGAGTAACTTCGAGTACGCCGTGTCGTTTCTGGGGTGTAGACTCTGGTCGTGACACTACCCCCAACAAAATAGAGTGAAATTACCCCCAATGCACAAAAAGTAAGAGTAAAAGATCGGGTGAAGCAAACTTGTGGCGCATAGCGCCAAAGACCTATCAACAAGCAGGTGGGTCCGTTTTCCCGGGGCCCGCTGGATCAACATTTGGGTCACCCTCAGTAGTGCCCACATCATCTAACACAGCACCCTCAGTAGTGCTATCCATCACTCTCAACGCTCCATCAGTGGTGCTACACTGCTCGAGGTGCTAGCACCAATCACTCTAAGCCTCTGATGTCTCAACTCCTCATCAACGATCGATGCCCGCCGAGCCGCCTCACTCTCTTAGCGCTCCCTCTTGTTAACCCTCTCGGACTCACAACCATCAGAAGCTCGACTGGAATGGGGGAGCTTACCAGCATGATGGGAAGAAGTAGGTGGAGGCGGCATCTCATCCCCAAATAGAGCATCAAACACCGTATCATCAGCCGATGCAGTGGGGGCTGACTCGGGCTCAGTCTTAGGAGGGGCTAGGAGGGTGTCAATATCAGCCCAGAAACTAGCCAACTCAATCCGGAAGGCAGAGACACCAGTGGTGGGGTCTGGTCGATCTAAAACCCGCAGCTCGAAAGAATCAAGACGCTGGTGTACCGCCTGAACCTTTTGGTCCATCATCTGCTCCATCCGCTACTCCACCTTAGTCGCGGACTCCTCTATCACGCGCCAGATCCAACGCCTAATGTGTCCAAGCAGGGTGGCCATCAGGGCCTCCAATTTCTAAACTTGAGCTAGAGGGACGACCACAGACCCTGAATAGGGGGTGGCTCTATAGGAGCTAGGGACCTGACTGGCGGCCGACGAATAGGAAGCCAGAGCATCCTCAATGGGGGCTGGAGGTACAGGTTCATCAACATGTATCTGCTCCACATCAATCACTAAGTCCGCTCCTAGTGAGGCACCTCAGCCTGCAACTCTCTGCGCTGTTCGGCCATATTGGCCTCATCTCTAATCAAGCCGATGTCCAGGGTCTTGGTCGCCTGGATCAACTTATCATAGTTCCAGAACGGCACGCCAAAATTCTTGCACAACTAAAATATGAGGCAAGGAAATGGGTAAGTGATGGAGGCCTTAAAGGCCCTCTCGTGAATCTCCACAATGAGCATGTGGGTAAAATTGATCTCGAACCCGGCCACTAAGGCTACCACCATGACTGCTCGGTGCCAAATGAGTGCATTATGTACCTGCATGGGCGAAACCCGATTCCATACCAACAGCCAGAAGAACTTGGCCACAAAATTGAGAGTGGCTTTCTTGATGCTCTATCCCGGGGTGGTGACCCATTCAGCGCGCTCTCTGTATGTAGAAATGTAACGGGCTAACTAGCGCAACATGTACTCCCTCTGCTCAGCATCCCTTTGAAATGCCCCACTTCTCACGATATCCCATTTGTAGTCAAACTCGACCGTGTTAAGTGCCCAAATGCGGCTGGACCATATAGGAACCGGTGGATGGTGTTGTCCGATATATCCACGGAGAACCCACGTACTAGTGTAGAAGTGATTGGAGGCTCGGTGGTGGGCTTGACCCGTCTGTCAATAGACCTTTAGAAGGTGGCTACATAGGAAATGTAGAACTCCCTCACAATCTCCTCACTATAAGACCTCGGCCTCTGGGCCATCCACTCGCATCTGTATTTCTTGAAATGCTCTTGAATAGCAGGCACAAGGTGCAAGCTACCCATAAGAACCCGACGCTCTTCAGAGACTGGACAAGCTGGCATCTCTTTCCCAGTAATCATCCTGGCATTCCGGTATATCTGCCACTGATAGGAGATGCACCACCTGTTTGGCTCCTTTGCAACTGGAGTCAGATCTGTGTTTGGCGGCACTGGAATGCTCCCCTCCCTAGTGGCCTCATCAAAAGAGGTTGCCCTACCATGTGAACTTGACCTAGATGCGGAGTCTGAAGCAGACCCAAAAGCAAAACCGGAGGCCGAGGCAAACTCAGAACCGGAAGCAGAACCAATTGGTGATCTGATCAGTGTCTCCTACTTATCAGACTGGGAGGCAGTGACTTCATCGAAAACAACCTGCTTGGACTGATTCCGAGTAGTGCGGGGTGTTGTAGGGGATGTCCTGGTGGCAGGCGGGATATAGGCGGGATCCTTCTCCGCATCAATATCTTCGTTGATTAGCTGAAACATCGGCGCCACAGATTTGGTCTTGCACCTTTTATTGTAGGTCAGTTGTTTCTTAGGAGCCATGGTGCCTATGGAGGCTTAATTAGTACCAAAATAACCCAATAACACACTCGAAAATTTTTAGAACGAACCAAACCGAAAACCAAAAAATATTATGTACAATAGCATCAGTGGTCATCTACTGTGGGTACCTACGGTTCGTGGGTCCCCTCTGTAGGTCAAAAGTCCCAAACATTTGGGCTCTAATGGGAACCACGGATGTGCAAAATGATCTGTAGATCGAACTACGGATTGTAGGCCACTTCTGTGGCTCCACACTTAGCGTGGTTTGGTTTTGTGCAGATTCACGACCCCGACCTACGGTCCGTAGGTTAACCTGCGGTCCGTGGACGAGGTCTCGTAGGTCGGATCTGTTCCAGGTTTAGGTCCTTTTTACAATTGTAACACCAAGTTCATTCATCAATTCATTTCAATCTTAGGTCTATTCATGCATTTCAACATAAAACAAGATAGTTCATCATCCCTAGGGTTTTGAATACATCCAATTTAACTCATTATTCAACCGACACATGAAACCCTAAGTCAGAACATTTACTTTAGACCAATTAACATGCTTTGTTCATCAATTAACATTAACACACATTCACAACCTATCAACCGACACAGGAAACCCTAAGTCAGAAAATTTACTTTAGACCAATTAACATGTTTTGCTCATCAATTAACATTAACACACATTCACAACCTATCGTTCCAAGGGTGTTTTTAACATACAATTCATGAGGAACACATACAATATCACACACAAGGTCAAGATCCACTTCCTAACTTTCAATAACAACAATGAACAGAAATTCAAGGTGAAGGAGAAGTCAATTACCTAATAAGCAAAGAAAGTAGGTGATGGTGTGATGACTTTAGACTTCCACCAACTTCTTACTAGCCTTTTCACCGAACCCAGACACGGGAAACTTTGGAAAATGGGGAATGAGGGAACTTGGGAGAGAGGAAAGTGAATTGGGAATATGGGGAAATGTAAGGGGAGTGGTTTATGGGATATGGGAGTAATTTGGAGGGATTTTAGGAGAGGAGACGCTTAAAAATGGTTGGGGGGATTTTGGTAATAGGGGAGATGTTTAAAAAATGAGTGGTTTTATTAAAAAGGTCTGGATCGGGTCAGGCATAAACTAGGGTTTGGACCCACGAGACCCCGTCTATGGTCCGTGGGTCAACCTACGGACCGTAGATGACATCAATAGGTCACTTTCTCACTTAGAAAATTAGAGATCCTACCTGGGTTCTGTGGACACCATTCACGGTCCGTAGGTTGACCTACGGCCCGTCGATGGGGTCCACAGACCTCTGCAACAGACATTTTCTGCAGATTTTGTTTTTCGTCCCTGCACATGTAGCAACCATTAGGCCTTTCTTTATACATTTTCTGGACACTTTTTAGACACGGACCCTATGCTATATCTAGCCAACACTAAAACAAAAATAAAGCACCTATCTTAAGGAATACAGAAAAGAAAATAAACAAAGGGAACTACTAGACCGAAAAGAAAAACCTATAGTTGGCTAGATTGTACATCTTGGGTTACCTCTCAAGCAACGCTTGATTTAACGTCGCGGCACGATGCAGGCCTCTTGATTACTCAGACTTTATCAAGATAGTAGGCCTCAACAACTTCTTGCACACTTTTCGCATTTCCCAGATAGACCTTGATCCTTTGACCGTTTACCTTTAACCTTGTTCCTTCTCTGTTTTCGATCTCGACCGCTCCATGTGGGAGCACTTGCGTGACTAAGAATGGCCCGGTCCACTTGGACTTGACCTTGCCTGGAAACAAGCGCAACCTAGAGTTTAATAGAAGCACAAGATCACCGAACAACAAATTCTCGCTTTTCAATCCTTTGATCATGATACTTCTTCATCTTCTCCTTGTACAAGGCTGAACTTTCATAAGCTCTTAGTCGAAACTGATCAAGCACATTCAAGTCACTCATTCTCTGATTCGATGCGGCACCCCAATCCAAATTTAGCTTTTTTAGCGCCCATATAGCCTTATGCTCTAGCTCTACCGGCAAATGGCAAGACTTCCCATAAACAAGTTGGTAGGGGGACATACTTATGGGAGTCTTGAATGCGGTGCGATAGGCCCATAGAGCATCATCAAGCTTTCTTGACCAATCAGTTCTATTAGCATTCACAGTCTTAGCCAAAATCTGCTTGATCTCTCTGTTGGACACTTCAACTTGCCCACTAGACTGCGGATGGTAAGGAGTGGCCAGATTGTGGTGGACGCCATACTTCTCAAGTAGCACCTTGAACAACTTATTGCAAAAGTGGGAACCTCTATCGCTGATAATCGCCCTAGGTATACCAAATCTGGAGAAGATATTTTTTTTTAGGAATGCGGTGACACTTTTACCTTTAATGTTGGAAAGCGCAATTGCTTCCATCCATTGCGACGCATAATCAACCACAACAAGAATATACTTCATCCCATGTGAACTCACAAATGGACCCATAAAATCAATGCCCCATACATCAAACAACTCTATCACCAATATCGGATTCATAGGAAGCTCTTGCCTCTTTGAATTCCTCCTTCTATTTGGCAACGGTCACACGACTTGGCGAAATCATGAGCATATTGGTGGATGTAGGCTAGTAATACCCACACTGCAGAATTTTATACGCAATTCGAATACCACTATGATGCCCACCAACAGGTGATGAGTGACACACCTCTAGTATACTCAACATCTCGACCTCGAGTACACAACGACGAATAATCCCATCAACACAACTACGATACAAGTAAGGCTCATTCCAAAAGAACTTCTCCACATCATGCATAAGCTTTTTCCTTTGGTGAAAAGACAAATCCAATGGCACCAGATCACTTGCCAAGTAGTTAGCAAAGTCTGTGAACCAAGGAATCAGATCATGAGAAGCAGCCAATACCTTTTTATTGGTATCAGAGCCATGTTGGCAGTATACGTACTTAGCATGAGCATCTAAGCACATATACTGTCTAAGGCATGGCAAAATTATTTTAAAAAGTATTTCTATAATTTTCTTTAAGATGTTCGTATGTATAAGTTTATTATTTCATCTATCTTGTTCCTATATTTTGTTTCTATACTAGGTGTGAGGTTTTCATTCTTTCCTAAGTGTGCGAGGTAATCGAATAATACCCGGTGCATATGTTGGCTAGCCCGATTGTAAGGTCGTTGAAGCCAGGTGGGCGTTTAGACCTGTTAATGGTGATCCCGTAGCAAAGATAACTCTAGGAAAAGAACTGATGTAAAACCAACAGACCCTCCCTTAGAAACATTATTTTGGATCTTTGATATATGTTTTAATACTCCGTACATGATTACATACTTATTGTATTATTATTGTTATACTTGTTGAAATATTTTGCACTGTAAGCCCTTAGACAGTATTCTCATTTTATGGAAAATAATCAACATATTTTAAATAGTGTTAATTTATCTTCTCAAGCAACTAAGATTGCTAAACTTGAAAATGATCTTCAAAACTGGAATATACCAGAAGAACCTTTTAAAAAGATTTACCATTTAGGTAATTTTAGTTTAATTACTAGACATAATATTAAGACCTGTTAGTCTACCATTGCTATTAATAATTCTTTAGAAATTATTCATCTGCTTAAAGATAGTGATATTAATCATTATAGGACTGATTTTAACTATCTGTATATTGATTTGGTGGAAGTGGCTATTAAGCCCCTTTTTCGAGATGACCATTTTCTTAATTTTGATGATTCTTTGTTAAGAGTCCTCCAAAGTAACCTCGCTGATGGCCCGATATACTTCAATTGTTATCCTAACTTTTCAGTTGACATTAATGATCCTAATGTCATAGACTCCTTGACACTCAATGTCAAAACTAAGAACTTGAATAGTGAAGCCAATACTCGTGTGTAGCGATTATCTATCGAGTGTATTATAGGCTTATGAAAACCACTCTTGCACCAAAGGCTCGTACTGAGAGCCAGAAATGTGTAACTACGCTTATGGAAGCCAACCATGAACATAGTACTATCTTTGTCCCTCGACTTCTCAATTGGAACAATGTTCTTTCCAGCAATGATTGGCATTTTGAATCCATTACCCAGCCTTTCTCATCTCACTCTGAGAAATCTCAAATTGAAAGAGTCATTCAATTCCCAGATGATCTTCTTCAAAAACCCCGGAGGAAGCGAAAACTGAAGCTATTTCTGTTGATAACAACAAAGGAAAAGTTACCGGAGTAGACTTTTCGGGAGATATCCCTAAAGTCTTTTATGAAGGTCTCCCTACCAACCCGACTGCAAGTGAGATGGACCCACTCAGGTGAAAAAACCATGATGGATCACGATGCTCAAGACAGGTGATACATTCAATCCTGATCAAGGTATCGTTCACAAACTTTGGACTCATCCAGATAACCAGACAAAGAGAAAATGGTATGTTGCTACCTATACTCTTCAACAAAGAGAAGCCTTCAGAGATTTATGGATGGCTGACATGAGAAAAATCGGATATGAGATCGAATTCTTCAAATGGTTTGAGATGACAGGGAAGATCGAAGATCAAATCGAATCCCTTCAAATGATCATCAACAAATGGTATACGAGATCTAACAAGGTTGTTGAATCTATCACTCAACCCCCTTGAAGGACTCAATATCCCTGTAGCGGGAACCATCATCAAAGCTTCTTCTTTCAAAGAAAAGTATGATAAGCCTTCCTTTTTCGTCATCCCAGCTGACATAGATCGAGTAGTAGAACAAACAACTACTCTAACCAAATTCTTCATGTCATTTCCAGACAAATAGAAGATTCTAAACCATTCATTAGTAGGAGACCTACTCCATCTTCTACTTCATCCAATCAGAATATTGAACCAAACCCAGGATTCAAACTTACTGAGTTCTCCAGGGAAAAATTCCCTAAATTCAAAGATACATTTGAAATCTCCGGAAATGTCATTGACAAGATCAATGAACAACTTTCACGCTTCAATATTTCCACCAAAGATGGGAAAAACCAGAAGATTGTCTCTACCCTTCAGGAAAAAGACTCTCTCATTCATAAACACTCAAATGATCGTTTTCATAACATGAAAAAAAAATTTAACCGTCCTTCTTTCCCAAACCTTCAGTATGACGAAAATTCTTTTCTATCCACTTCTTCTCACGAAGGAAGAGGAATCACTGAATGGAATATGGATGGCCTAGCTGAGCATCAAATCTACAACAAGCTCCATGAAATGGGAGTTGCTATTACAACACACAAGATTAGGAGCTCTACTGACAAAGAAGCTGCTATCATGATTGCTGCAGGTTTCACTGGCATGTTAAAACATTGGTGGAATAACTACTACAAAGATGACACCAAGCACCTCATCTACAATACTACTGCGACAGAGACCGTAGTCAAAACTGAAGGAACCTCAGAGACCATTTCTCAAGTTACTAGAGAAGATGTTTGTGCCATACTTCTCTATCATATCGCTAGCCCAAACTCTTTCACGATAGGAGTCTCCAAATCCTTAACAGCCTCAGTTGTCCTTCCCTAGACAACTTCATTAGATACAAACATGCTTTCCTCAGTAAGGTTATGATCCGTCCAGACTGTCATTTGGATTTCTGGAAAGAATGTTTCATAAGCAGTCTTCCTCCTCTCTTTGCTGACAAAGTCAGAACCAAAATCTAGGATCGCAACGATGGTCGTATCCCTTACAGTCAATTGACCTACGGAGACCTCGTCAGCACCATCAACATTGTAGGGCCTGAACTATGCACAGATATCAAACTCAAGCATCAGCTTAAGAAAGAACAATCTTCTTCTAGAAGAGAATTGGGAAGTTTTTGTCAAGACTTCGGCATTATTACTCCTCCTGATTGAGTAAAAAAGACAAGAAGCCTCACCGATCCAGTTCTCAAAGAAGATACTCTACAAAACCTAGGAAAAAGAAATTCAGGTCCAAGAAGCCCAGAGATTCCAAGCAAGATGTTTGTTGGACATGCAACAAGCCAGGCCACAAATCTAGCGAATGTCGATCCAATACCAAGAAGAAGAAGAAGATCAGCCTCCTTGGCATTGATGAAGACACCAAAGATAAACTCCTTTCTATTTTTGATGAACCTTTTTCTGACTCTTCACACTCTTCTGGTGAATACAATGATGATGAAGATATCTACCTTGATTATGAATCAGATAACAGCCAATCCGGCAGAGATTGCAATTGCACTGAAGCTTTTTGTACCTGCGATAGTACTCCACAAAAAATCAGAGTCCTCCCTAATGACTCTAAAAAATCCCTCTTCGATGTCATCCAACACATCAATGATGAAGAAGCCAATAAACGTTTTCTTCTTGAACTTAAACATCTTATTCTCAACACTGACAAGCCTAAACCCCGGCAAGTTGTTGAACCTTTCAGCATGAAGCAAATCACGAATCGCGTAGACAATCAATCTGAACCTTCTATTTCAGATCTCTGACATGAGGTTTCTAGTCTCAAGGAAGAAATCTGAAATATCAAATCTCGACTCATAAAGGTCGAAACTGATATCTTCATCGACCAGGTCCTCAAGAAGTTTTCGTTACAAGAACCTAATTTTGATCAGGAATCCTCTCAAGATAATGAAGATGAGTCTATTAACAACGATCATTTGGCTGAACCTTTCTTCACCAAGACTGGTAATAACCCCTCTACTTCTGATGCTCCAGGAGTAATTGTTGTTTCTTCGGTCAGACCTCAGAGTCACCTTATTCCTGTTAGAATTGTAGTTAATAAACATTTTGTTATTAACAAAATTGCTTTGCATGACAGTGGTGCAGATCGTCACTGCATAGTTAAAGGTATCATTCCTACTTAGTATTTGCAAAAAAGTACTTCAAAATTATACTCCGCTACAGGAGAACTTTTGAAAATTAATTATAAGCTTTCTAAAGCTCAAACTTGCAATAATGGTATTTGCTTGACAAATGAATTTGTGATTACTGAAGATATCATACTTGGCATTCCTTTTATCACTCAGATAAAACCTTATATTACTAATTTGAATGGTATTAAAACGATTATTCTTGGAAAAGATTTACATTTTCCTTTTGTCAAAATACTTTCACAAGATGAAAGTAATTTTATCAGGGAAAATATAGTTTTCCGAATCAATAACCTTTCTCAACATATCACCTTTTTAAAGGATGAAATTAGAGTAAAGAAAATTGAGCAGATTTTAAAAACCCCGGAGATGGTTACTAAGATAGCCAATCTTCAAAAATAATTTGAACAAGAATATGCTCGGATTTTTCAAATGCTTTTTGGGAAAGAAAAAGACATATTGTTGAACTCCCATACATTGAAGGATTCAATGAACATGCCATTACTACTAAATCAAGGCCCATTCAAATGAATCACGAAATGATGGAATTTTTTAAAAAAGATATTAACATTCTTTTGCAAAACAAAATCATTAGAGTTTCTAAATCTCGTTGGAGTTGCTCTGCTTTCATGTCAATAAAAATGTTGAGAAAGAAAGAGGAGCACCCATGTTAGTTATAAACTACAAACCCCTTACTTCTGTTTTAAAATAGATTAGGTACCCAATACCTAACAAAAGAGATCTTTCGAAAAGAACTTTCAAAGCTAATATTTATAGCAAATTTGATATGAAATCAGGTTTTTGGCAAATCCAAATTTCTGAAAAAGATAAATATAAAACTGCTTTCAATGTCCCTTTTGGACAATATGAATGGAATGTTATGCCATTTGGGCTCAAGAATGCTCCTTCAGAATTCCAAAATATCATGAATTCAATATTCAATGATTATTCTTATATGTCTATTGTTTATATAAATGATGTGTTGATTTTCTCTGAAAACATTGATTCTCATTTTAAACATCTCAATACTTTCTTTAAGATTGTTAAGAATAATGGGTTAGTTGTTAGTGCTAAGAAAATTATGCTCTTTCAAACTACCATCAAATTTCTGGGTCATGACCTCTACCAAGGAGCTTATAAACCTATTTGCAGAGCCATTGAGGTCTCTTCCAAATTTCCCAACGAAATTACTGATAAAACAGAACTTCAGAGATTCTTAGGAAGTCTCAATTATGTGGCTGATTTTATTCCCAAGGTCAGGCAGGTTTGTGAACCTTAGTACAAAAGGCTTAGAAAAACACCAGTCCCTTGGAGTTATGAACAAACCCAAGCTGTCATTCGTGTCAAAGCTTTAGTCCAAAGTATCCCTTATTTAGGAATCCCTAACCAGGATGCTTCTGATTTCGGTTATGGAGGAATTTTAAACCAAAGAGTAGATCCTGAATCTACTGAACAACTTGTTCATTTTACTTCCGGAATCTGGAATTTCGCCCAAAAGAATTATTCTACTGTCAAAAAACAAGTCTTATCTATAGTGCTATGTATCACTAAATTTCAAGACGATCTTGTAAATAAAGAATTTTTACTTAGAGTAGATTGTAAATCTGCTAAAGAGATTTTACAAAAGGATGTAAAAAACCTCGTTTCAAAATAGATTTTTGCTAGATGGCAAGCTCTACTATCTAGCTTTGATTTTGAAATTAATTTTATTAAATAAGAAAACAATTCCCTCCCAGATTTCTTGACAAGAAAATTTTTATAGGGAAAGAATGAGGCCCAGCATGAGGCCCCTGAAACCAGATTCACCCTAGAAGACCCAACAAATGGCTAGACCATTTGAAATTCCTGCCACAGGATTGTTTCCACAAAGACCAACTGCTCCACAAAGGGCAAATATTATTATAGACAAAAGGTTCCAGAACAAGTATACTGCTTTGGCAGATTACCCAAAGTTACAGGTAAACACCCTTACCAAATTGATCAGTCAGAAGATAGAACAAGGATCAGCATCCTCTTCAGTTCAAACCAAAGAGAGTTAGACTATGAAGGCCCCTGAGACCTTTGCATAGGCGGTAAAACCTTTGACGGGGAAAAAGCCTAATACATCTTAATTAAGCAAGCTTTGCCAATCATGGCTATAGACAAACAATACGAGAGAGCTCATATTGCTAGTCTTATCAAGCCAGTTTATTTACAAAACAATTTCGTGAATACAAATAATCCACTTAAGACTCAAAGATACTTTGAAGATATTCTAGTAGACACATAGTCTATTATTATTGAGCACACTATGAGTGACAAGAATCTGGAATATATCAACTATTCCAGATTTACCATCAAGAGGGTCCTGTCTCCACCAGAATGGTATGCAGATCACCTCCTTACTCCCATTGCACTATCAATGCCTCATAAGCCTCAGACTTTAATTGGCATGATTATAAAAATGCATGGTTCAATTTGATGTATATTAGACCAGGACGCACCTGGTTCATCAAATATTGTCCAGACATGGCCAAGACAGTTATTCACAGATGGTTCTACGAATGGTGGAGCTATTTTGGAGGAAATAGTAAAATCCTTCCCCAACAATTTCTCAGCAGATTTGAAGATTTTCAAATCAAGGAAGAAATCTCTACATTACCAGAATGTGTAAATAGTTTATTACGAAAATAATTTATTATATTTTATCCTAGAACTTTGCTAAGGCAGAGTCAGATAGAATCAAGTATCTCTCCAAAGAGATCAACATTCGAGGATGGACCCCCAAGTTAGTGTCCAAACCTCCAGTCAAGGTATCGCCCAGAGCAGCCTCAACATCACCATCAAAGAATGCACTCAGAAAGAGATTAAAGAAAGCTCTCAAAGAAATGGATGATAATCAGTCCAGCGAAGAAGATATTATGCTTCTCCTAGAAGAAGTCACATCTGAAAATGACAATGGAGACATGCTAGACTCCACAGGGATAGCTGCAGCTTATCTCGAATCCTATTAAGAACATGAGAATGACCTTTGAGAAAAGTAGATGTTCAAAGAACTGGAATTGCTTTTCCCAAGAGGCAACTTACTGTTCCAAAAAAGAATCTTGAAAAGAAGTCTCTTATCAAAAGAAGACAAAAGCCACCAACCTTCATTTAAAAAGATGACCACTATTTCACCCACTAAGCTACTTTATTAAAGGAAAGCCTCCCCACTATCAATGTTGGCAAGATCTTAGCCATACACTTGTATGCCTAAGATATAAAGGCATTCTCTTCGTCTTTTATATAAGAAGACATCCTCATAACATTTAAGGCATCATAAAATATCCCAGATATTCTGAAAAACCTCTTGTAACCTCTTTCCCTCTTTTCAAGTTATGGAATAAATCTTATTTTTGTAAGAAACTTCCTTTTATTATCCGCATTATTTTATGTTTTAAATATAAAACCTTCGATCCTTTTTATTGGTATCAGGAATAACTTCAGTACCTTCAGTACTTGACAACGTTTGGGATCTTGGGCTGGCAAACCACAGAGCTAAACTACGATTCGTGTGTTAGTCCACATGCCATAGGTGGCTTCGTCGAAAAATGGCACCAGATTTTTAAAAATTAAATTTTTCTCGACTTTTTGAATCCGGGGTGTTACACCTAAATATCCAAAATATATGCAAAAAAGGTGAGGCTTCATGTAATGCTCCACCAACTTCCTACTGAGGGTTCCATAAATGTTTTGAAACAATTGCTTTCAAGCCATGTCACCAAAATAAGCGTGCGCTAACACACAACAAAAAATAAGAAAACAATTCCTACAAAATGGTTCCTAAATGCCAAAAATATGTGTAAAAAATGGTGAGACTTCACGTACTTCTCCCCCAACTTTTTATGGAGGATTCCATAAAAGTTTTACAAAAAAATAATCTGGAAGCCATATCACTAAAAAATTCATAAGACAACTGACAAAGAAACTAGAAAATCGCCTAATTCTTGTAAAAGGGGCTTCTAAATGCCCAAATTTGTGAAAAAATGGTGAGACTTCATGTATTGCTCCCCCAACTCCCTACGGAGGGTGCCTTATTGCAAAAAACTCATGGGCTAATACACAAAAAACTGAGAAAATTTCCTAATTCTAGTAAAATGGCTTCTTAATGTAAAAAATATGTACAAAAAATGGTGAAGCTTAGTAACTAGCCTAACCCAAGAAACTCCTTATATCAGTTGGGGATGTGGGTTTGCGCCAATTCTGCACTGTGTTAATCTTCTGAGTATTAACTCGAATTCCTTCGCCAAACATGATGTGGCCTAAGAATGTCACAAATTCAAGACAGAACTCACACTTATAAAACTTGGCATATAACTCTCGATCTTTGAGAGTTTGAAGAACTATTCTGAGATGATTGGCATGATCCTCCTCATTCCTCGAGTAGATCAGGATGTCATTGATGAATACAATAACAAATATTTCCAGCTACTACATAAATACTCTATTCATGAGATCCATGAATGATGTAGGAGTGTTAGTCAAACCAAAAGATAGAACAAGGAACTGATAATGACCATAACGGGTCTTGAATGTTGTCTTCGGGATGCCACTTTCTCTCACTTTCAACTGATGATAGCCAGATCTAAGGTATATCTTAGAGAAGCAAGTGGCACCGTGAAGTTGGTCGAAATGGTCATCAATTCTCGAAAGGGGATACTTATTATTAATAGTGACCTTTTTTAATTGGTGGTAATCAATACACATCCTAAGGAAACCATATTTCTTTCTCACGAATAAGACCGGAGCACCCCAATGGGAGACACTTGGTCGGATAAAACCTTTATCAGGAAGATCTCCAAATTGCTCTTTTAACTCAATTAGAGTCATTCTGTATGGTAGAATAGAAATGGGTTGAGTATCGAGAATAATATCTATTCTGAAGTCTATTTCTCTCTCAGGGGGGACTTCGAGAAGATTGTATGGAAAGACCTCTAGAAAATTAACTTACAACTGGAACTGACTGAATAGTCGGTGTCTCAATACTAGAGTCATTAACTAGGACTAAGTAATAGATGCATCCCTTAAAAACTAACTTTTTGTCCTTAAGGTATGAAATGTAACAACCCTTAGGCACCGCTGAACTTCTCTTCCAGTCTAAAACTGACTCATTAGTAAACTGAAACTTGACTACTCGAGTTGTACAATCAACTGAGGCATAATAAGCATAAAGCCGGTCCATACCTAGAATAACATCAAAATTTACCATGTCTAGCTCAAATAAGTCAGTCATGGTGTCTTTGTGATAGACAGAGATGCTACAATCACGATAGACTCTTTCTGCTAGAATAGAGCTCAAGAAGTTGTTCGGGGTAAATAAGCACAAAATTGAACACCAAAGCACATCACTTTGTAACTTAAAAATGTTCCAACATCTATCACTTATGATTAATGAAGCCACTACACAATAAGTTTAGTATGTGTGCTAATACCATCAGTGCATAGATTTAATTAACTAAAATACATGTTACGTTATGTGTGAATTTGAGCAGCAACTGAACATAGAAAATTTCAATTGTCTTGTATTTAAAATCGATTAATTTCGAATGGATATCAAAATAAGTGAAAAAAATCAAATAAATCATTAAAAAATTTAAATCAAAGGACCTTTTTTAGAAAATTATTATTGTTTTTAATAAAATACACGTAATTTTTTTGAAAATAATTTAAAAAGATAAGAATACAATGAAAGAGAAAATGAAAGTAATTATATATGTGTGTGTGCGCGTGTGAGTGTGCGCGTGTGGGTGTGCGTTTGTGGGACTGTGCGTGTGGGTTCGCATTTGCGCGTGCATGTGCGTGTGCTAACTAACTGCCAAATTACCAGCTAAAAAAGGATGTTTGTCCATCAATTTATCTATTATAGTTATCTTGAGGATTTTAATGACACGTGGACAATTTCTTGGTCAATGCCGCCTTAACAAAGTGCAATCACATTAGGTGTACATCCACACAAAGGTGCACAAAAGTACATAACTATACTGCTAGATCTAATGGTCATGACTTGACGATTGTGGTAAATTTTGTCCAACTGGTGTTCCTGAAACCCTTGAATGGAAGTGGGGAAGCTGAAAAGAAAGTATTGTTCGTCTTCTTTCGGAAGAATGAGGTTGGATCCCTATCACAGAGAAAAAATTTGGACTTTTGCAAAAGAGATCATGGGATGGAAATGGACAAAGAACAATAAACAAGTTCTCCCTTTTTGTACTGATATTGGGATCACTCCAATTTTTTTGAAGAATTGGATTAACAACACCAGACGCAGAATTGGGCCCCTAAGAAAAACAATCATCTAAGGAAAAAAGATCAATTGCTTTAAATTATTCTTTCTGAGTTCAACTTGTTTAATAATTAGTGTTTTCTTTTTCCGGTGTCTTTGATCCATAGAATTTAATAATATTAATTATTACTTTTTCTGTTTTAATTTTGTTACTCTTATTTTTCTTTCAATTTGTGTTTTACAACATTTTAGGTCAAAATGTCCACATGAAATTACATTTTTAAGATAGGAAAAGGTATGTATTTCCTCCTGAATTTGTCGCGATAAATAAGTTACACCCTTAAATTATTATGCCAATTTATTACACATATTTACTACTTAAAAGTGAATTTATTTAAGCCTAAAATTGATGTAGTGAAAAAAAATAAAAAAATAAAAACATGAACGTCAGATAAAAATTAAAGTAAAAAAGAAAATTCAAAATTATCCTTAGCCCCCACCTCGTAGTCTCTTTTTCTACTGTAAACTCCACCCTCTTCTTCTTATTCTTCACACCCTACCAATTATCCTCCTCTTCCACATTCTTTATTTTTTCGTCACAAATCTTTTTTTATCACAATCTTAAAATACAAATTGTTTCCTATTCGCTATTTATTAGGTTAGTTTTATGTAAGTTTAATCCATATATATTAAAAAATAATAATAATAAATTATTTTTTTCTAACCCCGAAAGATCTATGTAACACGCCGTCTACTAGGAAGACAAAATGCAGAATTCCAGAAGTTGCAGGGTGCCACCAACGGGGCCAACTACGGACCGTAGGTTGACTTGCAGACAATAGGTGGGGTCCGTGATTGGCCACCTGCAGCGCCCTCCCCAGAAACCCATAAAATCCAACTAAGTCTAGACCTACAGACTGTAAGTCAGACCACGGTCTGTGATCCACGTCCGTGGTTCAGACCCCTCAGAAGCCATCCTCTAAAGTCGAAAGACTTCTCCATGAAATTCATCACCAGGTTTGTGGGATTTCACTATTGGGTTCCTTTCACCCATTAGGTCCCTAGAATTCAGTCAGATTCTTGATTCCTTTCATACTGTTTAGACATAGGGTTTCTAGAATTCTAGATAATTGCTGTGATTTAGTTGTTAGAAAAATCCTAATAAGAATATTACGATTTTGTAACCATGTTTCTTAATTATTGCATCAAATTCAGAACCCTAGTTGTGTAGATTCGTTTAGTTCATCAATTACACTTGCTAGATCAGTTTATACATATATACATGCATCAGTTTTTAAATGTTTCATTATCAGTACTTAATGTTGCATTTTCAGTTAGCATGTCAGAATCTAGAGATATCCAGTTTATTTAAGTTATGTTGTATTATACACATTCTAATTTGGAGTAGGTTTAATACCGAGTTGGACTAGGGTCAGTCACCCTCATAATCCCAGAACTATGTGCCCCCATAGGTTAAGTCCCCTCTGTGGGCATCATATTCAGTGATCACACTAGTCATGACTTTATACCCCTGGCAAAGTATATTGGGTCCTCTCGATGGGGTGTATACATCGGACTCCACGTTTAGCTCACATGGTTTTATGTCGGTTATTAGTAGCTCCCACAATCAGATTTTAGTACATTGACCGGTTACCAGTTACATTTCAATATTCAGTTTCAGCATGTTATATACTTGGTCATTGCATTTAGTTCTGTTTATTTTCAGTATCTTTATCATGTTCATATTGTATCGTTGCTCAGTATGTTTTGTTCAGTTATGTATGTTTGTTCAGCGTTACCCTATCCTGCATGCTTAGTACCTTTCAAGTATTGACGCATACTATGCGCTACATCTTCTCAAGACGTAGGTTCAGGTCCCCAGCATTTAGATCATATGTAGATCGGTTCCCGATCCGTATTCAGCAGCATCAGTGGTGAGTCCTCATTCTTCGAGCACGATTGACATGTTTTTTTGTATTAAATCTTTCCTTTTTAGTTTTAGTTTTGTTAGAGTTAGCTGGGGGCATGTCCCAGCTTCTCTAGTCAGTTAGAGGCTTATTTCAGACATAGTTAGAATCAGTTCTAGTATTTTGAGTTATAATCCAGTATAGTAAATTCTTATTTAGTATATTATTCAGACAGTATTGGGTATTTCCCCATCTTAGTTTATCTTATGATTTAAGCTTCCGTATAGTATCCCTTAATTCAGTAAATTGTTTTTATGCTTATGATATGGCAACTCAGGGTTAGTTTGGGGTCATTTGTGATCCTATGTCCCGTGTTTACACCAAGGGGTAGCCTTGGGGTTTGACAAACTTGGTATCAGAGCATTAGGTTTAAGAGTCCTTGGATGTCTGAAAAGCCGCACTAAGTAGGGTCCCTTTCATGAGTGTGAAACGCGCTACACCTATGAGGGGGAGGCTACAAAGTGTTTTAGGAAAAACTTCACTTTCTTGTTATTCTTATCGTGCATGGGTATGATCTCCTTTATAACTCAACGTTATGCATTTCAGATCATGCCTCCTCGTAGATATTATGCCAGGAATTCCAGTGCCCGCAACACTGATGCAGTTCCTCCAGTCCCAAACCATAAGGTTTCGAATGCAAAGTTTCGAAACGCTATTTAGCTTTTGGCTAGGAATGTAGCTAACCAGAATAATCAGTAGGTTCCAGTTCCTACAAATGGTAATGGTGGATCAGTCACAGGTAGGGTCCGTGATTTTTTTAGGATGAATCCGCCTGAGTTTCTAGGGTCGCAAGTTGGTGAAGACCCCGAGAACTATATTGATGAGGTTAAGAAGTTATTTGGAGTGATGCAAGTGACTGGAAATTATAGGGTAGAGTTGGCGTCCTACCAGCTCAAGGATGTATCTCACATTTGGTTCACTCAATGGAAGGAAAATAAGGGTGAGAATGCAACTCCTGTGACTTGGGAGTGTTTTACCGAAGCTTTTCTGGATAGGTTCTTTCCAAGAGAGTCGAGAGAAGCAAAAGCTCAAGAGTTTATGAATTTGAGACCAGGTTCTATGGTAGTCCAAGAGTACGAACTTAAGTACACCCAGCTCTCAAGGTATGCTCCGCATATGGTTGCCGATCCCAGGGAACAGATGAGTAAGTTCCTATTTTGGGTATCTGACTTGGTGAAGACAGAGTGTAGAAATGCTATATTATTTGAAGATATAAACATATCTAGGCTCATGACTCATGCTCATCAGGTGAGCGAGATAAGCTTAAGGAATTAGTTAAGGACAACAAGAGGACTAGAACAAGGAATTATGAGTACTCTCATAAAAAATTGGGTGGTGGAAATCGCTTGCAGTTTCATCAGAAATCTTCTGCTCCAGCACCTTCATCAACTAGTGCTCCAACCCCCAGGTTTTGGAAGGATAAAAAAGGTAGGGCATCAAGCTCTAAGTCTCAGGGGAGTGTTTCAAGTACCAGAACCTACCCAACCTGTCCAAAGTTTGGTAAGAACCATCCGAGCGAGTGTCTTGCATGAAAGGATGGATGTTTTGGGTGTGGTCAGACTGGTCACAGATTGAGGAATTTCCCTTCTTATAAACAGGGACAGGGGGTAACACTAACAGGGCTCAGTCTACAGCTTCAAAAACACTAGCAGGTCACCCAACTCAGTAGGGTGCTTTTTCTGGTACAGGTGGCGATCAACTAGAACAGGTTGTATGCTCTCCAGGCTCGCCAAGATCAGAAATATTCTCCTAATATGGTCACTGGTACATTGCGAGTCTTTAATTTGGATGTTTATGCTTTGTTAGATCCAGGGTCCACTCTCTCCTTTGTAACTCTATATATAGCAGTGAACTTTAGTGTCAGTCCAGAAACTCTCTCAGAACCCTTTTTAGTCTCTACTCTAGTCGGTGACCTAGTTATAGCTAGACGGGTATACAAAAATTGCCCTGTCACAGTCTCCCAGAAAGTCACCTTAGCAAATCTTGTAGAGTTAGATATGGTAGACTTTGATATCATTCTAGGAATGGATTTGTTACATTCATGTTATGCCTCAGTCGATTGTAGAACTAGGATCGTTCGTTTTCAGTTTCCAGACGAGCCAGTCTTAGAATGGAATGGTAGTAGCTCAATGCCTATGGGTCGATTTATCTCTTACCTTAAGGCCAAAAATATGATCTCTAAGGGGTATCTCTATCATCTATTTCGGGTTAAGGATTCCAGCTCTGAAACCCCAAATCTTGAGTCAGTTCCAGTAGTAAATGAGTTCCCAGATGTGTTTCCAGAAGATCTTCCTGGAGTTCCTCCCGAAAGGGAAATCGACTTCAAAATAGATCTCCTTCCAGATACCCAGCCTATCTCTATTCCTCCTTACAGAATGGCTCCAACTGAGCTTAAGGAATTGAAGGAGTAGTTGAAAGACCTTGATAAGGGCTTCATCAGACCTAGCATTTCCCCATGGGGTGCACCAGTGTGTTCGTCAAAAAGAAAGATGGTTCTCTCAGGAGGTGCATTGACTATCGACAGTTGAACAAAGTCACAATCAAGAATAAGTACCTTATCCCTAGGATTGATGACTTGTTAGATCAACTTCAGGGTGCTAGTCATTTTTTGAAGATAGTCTGGTTATCATCAGCTTAGAGTCAGAGATAGTGACATCCTGAAAACAGCCTTCAGAACTCATTATGGTCATTATAAATATTTAGTTATGTCATTTGGACTAACCAATGCTCCTGCAGCTTTCATGGATTTGATGAACAAGGTGTTCAAGCAGTATTTAGACTTGTTCGTTATCGTCTTTATTAATGATATCCTTATTTACTCTAGGTGTGAGGAAGAACATGTGACTCATTTGAGGTTTGTCCAGCAAACTATCAAAGATCGTCAGTTATTCGCTAAGTTCAGCAAATGTGAGTTTTGGTTACAATCAGTTGCTTTCATTGGTCATGTAGTATCTAGCGAATGGATCCGAGTGGATTCTCAGAAAATAGAGGCAGTGAAACAATGGCCCAGACCCACTTCTCCAACAGATATTAGAAGTTTCTTGGCTTTAGCCGGTTATTACAGAAGGTTCATGGAAGTATTTTCATCCATAGCTTCTCCATTTACTAAGTTGACTCAGAAAAAGGTCAAGTTTAAGTGGTCAGATGAGCATAAGGAGAGCTTCTCAGAACTGAAAACTAGGTTGACTACAACTCCTACTTTAACTCTACCAGAGGGTTCAGACGGCTATGTGATATATTGTGATGCATCCAGAGTCGGCCTAGGTTGTGTGTTGATGCAGCGAGGTAAGGTTATAGCTTATGCTTCTAGACAGCTTAAGGTGCATGAGAAGAACTATCCAACTCATTAACTCGAGCTTGCAGCATTAGTATTTTCCTGAAAGATTAGGAGACATTACTTGTATGGTGTTCACGTAGATGTGTTCACAGACCATAAGAGCCTCCACTATCTGTTCACCCAGAAAGAGTTGAATCTTCGCCAGAGGAGATGGCTTGAATTCCTCAAGGACTATGATATGAATGTGTTTTACCATCCTTGTAAGGCCAATGTAGTAGCTGATTCTCTTAGCAGACTATCTATGGGTAGTGTAGTGCATGTTGAGGAACAAAGGAAGGAATTAGCAAAAGATGTTCACCGACTTTCTCGCTTAGAAGTTTGCCTTATGAACATATGATATGATGGTGTGATAGTTCAAAATGGGTTAGAATCTTCATTTGTAGCGGAGGTTAAGGAAAAACAAGACGGTGATCCTATATTGCTTCAACTGAAGGGTGCAGTCCATCAACAGAAAGTTGAAGTTTTCTCCCAAGGGGAAAATAACGTGCTTGGCTACCAAGGTCGTCTATGTATTTCTAAGGTGGGTGAGTTAAGATAGCAAATCGTTATAGAAGCCAAAAACTTCAGGTATTCTATTCATCCAAACGCTACTAAGATGTACCGTGATCTGTGGGAAGTCTTTTGGTGGAATGGCATGAAAAAGGATATAGCAGATTTTGTGGCTAAGTTCCCTAATTGTCAGCACCTGAAGATAGAACATCAGAAACCAGGAGGTATGACTCAAGATATCAACATTCCTAAATGGAAGTGGGAAGTGATAAACATGGACTTGATTACAGGTTTACCTCGTACTCGCAGACAACATGACTCCATTTTGGTGATAGTGGACAGAGTTACTAAGTCCACTCACTTTTTAGCTGTTAAGACTATAGATTCGGTGGAGGACTACGCCAAGCTTTACATTAATGAGATAGTCAGGTTGCATGGGGTTCCTCTTTCTATAATCTCAAATAGAGGTCCTTAGTTTACCCCTCATTTGGAAGTCATTTCAGAAAGGTCTTAGTACTCAGGTTAATATCCGCACAACATTTCACCCACAGATGGATGGTCAGGCAGAGCATACCATTCAGACCTTAGATGACATGTTAAGAGTTTGTGTGATTGACTTCAAGGGCAGTTGGGGTGATCACCTTCCTCTTATAGAGTTCGCCTACAATAATAGCTACCATTCCAGCATTGAGATGGTTCTTATGAGGCATTTATATGGATGTAGATGCAGATCTCCAGTTGATTGATTTGAAGTAGGTGAAGTAGCTTTGATTGGGACAGATTCGGTTCATAATGCTATGGAAAAGGTTCAGCTTATTAGGGATAGACTTAATACAGCCCAGGGTCGTCAGAAGTCCTATGCAGATGTAAGGTTAAGGGACTTGGAGTTCCAAATTGATGATTGTGTTTTCCTGAAGGTGTCATCTATGAAGGAGGTGATGAGATTTGGCAAGAAAGGGAAGCTCAGACCCAGATATGTAGGTCCTTACAGAATCTTGAAGAGGGTGGTAAAGTGGCTTATGAATTAGAGTTACCAGCAGAACTAGCAGCGGTACATCCAATCTTTCACATTTTGTTGTTGAAGAAGTGTGTAGGTGATCCAGCATCCATAATACCATTGGAAAGTTGTAGCTTTGAAGGATAGCCTCACTTATGAAGATATGCCAATTGAAATCCTTGATCGTCAGGTTCAAAGGTTGAGAAACAAAGAAGTCGCTTCAGTTAAGGTTTTATGGAGGAGTCAATTTGTAGAAGGAACTACTTGGGAAGCAGAAGCAGCCATGAGGGCCAAGTGTCCTCATCTCTTTCCTTTCGATTCCATTCCAGCTTAAGTTAATAGTTCCTCTCCAGTCTTTTAGTTACTCTTGTGTAAATTCAGTCTTAGTATCATGTTCCTTTAGTTATACTTGCATTTTCAGCGTATTTGCATGTTCTTGGAACATAGTTCAGTCAAATTTTAGTTTCCAGTACTTAGTGGTAGGGTTTGCAGCTCTCTCCCTCCATACCCAACTAGTTAGTCTTTATTCGAGGATTAATGTTACCAAGGAGGATATAATGTAACACCTCGTATGCTAGGAAGACCAAAATACAGAATTCTAGAAGTTGTAGGTGCCACCAACTGGGCCACCTATGGACCGTAGGTTGACCCACAGACCGTAGGTGGGGTCCGTGGTTGGCCACTTGCATCCCCCTCCGCAGAAACCCAAAAAATCCAGCTAAGTCTGGACCTATGTTAGGACCTACAGACTGTAGGTCAGACCACGGTCTGTGGTATAGGTCCGTGGTTCATACCCTTCAAAAACCATCTTGTGAAGTCGAACGACGGTTGACCAGGACGGACCACAGGTCCATCAGTCAGGCACATTTGTGGCTTCGACAGATTGTTAGTCAAGGGTCTTTTGGTCTTTCCACTCTGTGTTGGACACCTAAACTACATCGTTTAACCTTCAAACGACGTTGTTTTGGTCAGTCTTAGCCTAGTAACTTAATCAGACTTTACCCGAAGCGACTCATTCACTTAATTTCACCAAAACTAGAGCAAAAAGAAGAGAATTCATGCGTTAGCTTCCTCAAGAATAGTGGCAAGGTTTTCTTCAGTTCCAACCTTGAAATCGAAAGATTTCTCCATGAAATTCGTCACCAGGTATGTGGGATTCCACTAGTGGGTTCCTTTCACCCATTAGCTCCCTAGAATTCAGTCAGATACTTGATTCCCTTCATACAGTTTAGACCTAGGGTTTCTAGAACTTCAGATAATTTCTGTGATTTAGCTGTTAGAGAAATCCTAATCAGAATATTATGTTTTCACAACCATCTTACTTAATTCTTGCATGAAATTCATAACGCTAGTTGTGTAGATTCATTTAGTTCATGAATTACACTTGCTAGGTCAGTTTATACAGATATACTTGGATCAGTTTTCAAATGTTTCATTATCAGTACTTAATGTTGCATTTTTAGTTAGCATGTCAGAATCTTGAGCTATCCTATTTATTTCAGTTGTGTTATATTGTACACATTCTAGTTGAGAGTAGGCTTAATACCGAGTTGGAATAGGTTCAGTCACCCTCATAGTCCCAGAACTACGTGCCCACATAGGTTAAGTCCTCTCTGTGGGCATCATATTTGGTTATCATACCAGTGATGCCTTTATACCCCTGGCAAGGTATATTGGGTCCTCTCGATGAGGCGTATATATCGGACTTCACGTTTAGGTAACGTGGTTTTATGCTGGTTATTAGTAGCTCCCACTGTCAGATTCTAGTGCATTGACCAAATTACCAATTATATTTTAGTATTCACTTTCAGCATGTTATGTCCTTAGTCATTGCATTCAGTTTAGTTCATTTTCAGTATCTTTATCATGTTCATATTGTATCATTGCTCAATATGTTTTGTTCAGTTATGTATGTTTGTTCAGCATTATCCTATCCTCCATGCTCAGTACCTTTCATGTACTGACGCATACTCTACGCTACATCTTCTCGTGATGTAGTTTCAGGTCCCATCATTCAGATCACGTGTAGATCGGTTCCCGATCCATATTCAGCAGCATCAATGGTGAGTCCTCATTCTTCGAGAACGATTGACATATTTTCTATTCAGTCTTTCCTTTTTAGTTTCAGTTTTGCTAGAGTTAGCTGAGGGCATGTCCCAACATCATTAGTCAGTTAGAGGCTTATTTCAGACAGAGTTAGAACTAGTTCTAGTATTTTGAGTTATAATCCAGTATTTTAAACTCTTATTCAATATGTTATTCAGACCAGTATTGGGTATTTCCCCATCTCAGTTTATCTTATGATTTAAGCTTCTGCATAGTATCCCTTAATTCAGTAAATTGTTTTTATGCTTATGATATGCCAATTGAGGATTTGCTTGGGTCACTCGTGATCCTAAGTCCCGTGTGTACGTCAAGGGGGTAGCCTCGGGGTATGACAATCTAGAGCTATGATTGTTAAGGAAAAAATGTTTAGAGTATGAGGAAATAGAGGAAGGGGGAGGGGGGGGATATCAACATGATAGTGGGAATTTCTATTTGGGATCGTAGAAGAAAATGAAGCAGTCTCAGAAAACCTCCTTCCGGCCACCGTTGTTGTCAGTGAATCTTCAAGTGTATTTGGAACATAAAGACACATATTTAAATTCAATGCAAGCTTTTGTTTCCTCCATTTATTCTTAATTTTGAATCTTTATTTTCTTCAAAAATCAGAAAGAAGAAGAAGAAGAAATCTAGCTAAAATTAATTAAGAATTGAACTTTAATTCAATGGGGTTGATGAGAAAATCAAGATTCTTATATAAACAATAATATTCTAGTGCTCTGTATTTGGGTTTTAAGTTGATTCTTCTTATTTTTTATTGTAGCATTTTTTTTATCTTTAAACACGATAAACAATTCAATATGATATAAATTTTTACAATTTGGACAAAATTGTTTTGACTTTTGAAAAATTGTTAAAGGAATTTTGATAGTTAATTAATTTTTGTGTTTGGAGGTGATGGAAACTTTATGGATTTTGTGGTGTTGGGTGATGGGTAAAAGAGAAAATTGTAGGTGGTAAAGAAGAAAAAATTGATATTGATAATGGTGGAGTGGTGATGTACGCATTTTGTACAAATGCAATCAACTTTTCTAGTTGAAAGTGTCACAGCAGAACAAAAGGTGCACGAGAAAACCAATGTGTTCTATCACATTAATTTCATTATTTATTTAACACATGTGTGCTTCTATATATATAAGATGTGACTTATGACTTTTTTTTTGTTCCTAATTTTGTGCGGCTAGTACATCAATTGACGACATTTCTCCAATTTCTCTCTCAACTGCTCTAATCCACTCTTGTTAGGTTAGTCAATCTTTAATCTTTCTTGTTAAATTTCCAAAAGGGAAAATTGTTAAAGTTTGAATGGTCTTTGAACATTTTTTTGATAAAAAACAATTAGATTTCCTTTTGAAGTGCAAAATATGCATCCCTAGCTTCAATATTCAATTTTTAAAAAAAATAAGTTTTGAATGTTGTGGAATTAAATTAAAGATGCGTTTATTGATTTAATTTCTTGAGGTCTTAGATTTGTTATGTAGAATTTCAGAATTGAAAAATTTACTAAATGTAAAAAGAGACATTCTTGGACAGACCAAAAAAGAAAAAGTAAGACCACTTAAATTGGGATGGATACAGAGTATTGATTTAAATTGTTGAGGTCTAATTATCTCACACAAAGTTTTTGTAAAATGATGCTAGTTTTGTAAAGGTTGAGTCTTTTTATCTTAGACCATCATATACAACTACAATATTAAGTGCAATTCTACCAGCGAGGTTTGGAGAGGATAAATTGTATGCAAATGTTATATTTATCTTAAGAGGTAGAGAGGTTTTTTAATAGACCATTGGAAGAAGAAGAAGAAGAAGAGGAGGAGGAGGAGGAGGAGGAGAAGAAGAAGAAGAAGAAGAGGAGGAGGAGGAGAAGAAGAAGAAGAAGAAGAAGAGGAAGAAGAAGTAGTGAGACGAACAAGTGGGAAGAAGTCGTAGAAGAATACTATAGAGAGAATGACAAAGCATATTGAAAAATAAAGATAATTATAACAAATATAATATGATAATTGAAGTGCAATAAAATAATAGACATCGAAGGACAAGAAACTCCCTTAGTAATACTACGATTACTAGTATGAAAAAATAAGTGAGAGAAAGCTCTACTATCTACTCATCATCCACCGTAATTTGTGTCGGTGTGTCCTCCACAACATCCTATCTAATGGCATGTCCTCGGTAAGCTAAAATTGTGTCATGTTTTGTCTAACCATGTCTCCACATACCCGAACCACATGTCTTGTTTCCTTTATCTCCTCCACCGAGACCACTCTCATATTCTCCCGAATATCTTCGTTTCTAATACTAGCATTCCTAGTATGGCCACACATTCAACGGGACATCCTCATCTTCACAACTTTCATCTTCAGAATATGAGATAATTCCTTGACTGACCAACACTCTGCCTCATACATTATAGTAGTTCTAACCACCACTTTGTAGAACTTGTCTTTAAGTTTAGGTTGCACCATCTTATCACACAAGACTCTATATGCAAGCTTCAATCTCATCCAACTAGCACCAATATAATGTGTAACATTGTTGTCAATCTCCCCATCTTCTTGAATAATAGATCTAAGATATATACTTGAAAATTTCCCTATCTATGGCTGCTTGTGTATTAAGATATACTTCCACACTAGTCTCATGTGCTATGTTATTGAACTTGTGATTGGTTCTGTTCAACCTGAAGCCTTTAAATTCTAAGGTCTGTCTCCACATCTCTGTAGCTTAGCGTTAACTCTTACCCAAGTCACGTCATTTATAACTATATTATCCACAAATAATATATTCCTTGCCACCTTAGCATGAACTCCTATATAGATACCTTTAGATGTGTTGCTCCCAATTGCACACGCAAGTGTACGCGGTCACGCAAGTAATATAGTGGCTCTTAAAAGAACCAGATTATCGAACCCAAAGGACTTGTCAATTAACTATTTTTACTAAATTATACTGATCTAATTATTTATTTAAGAGAGCCAAAATAGAAGAATGCAAGAACAAAATAATAAAATTTCTTACAATAGTTGGAAAATTCCAGGGTTGCAGCATGTATTGGATTTCATGTATCATATTTTTGGCTTAGAACTAATTTTAGTTGTCAAGTTACTGGTTTATAGGGTTAATTGTATGAGTCGGGCTACACACGTCTAGTTGCCTATTCCAGTTAGCTATCTAACTACATCGTTGAGCGGGTTTAAATAGATTAATTGGCGAGCATTTGTATTTCATCTTATTTCGTAACCAAGCAAGTTGTTCGTCCGAGCGTCACTACTAAACACAAATCACCTCAATCAAATGGGTCGATCGAGCTCTCTATATTCTCTGGTCTATCTAATCCCTCCTCTCTCGATTTTAAGATTAGACAATATATTTATCTCATGGTAATCAAGCACAAAATACTAAAACAAGAATATAGAACTAACTTATAATGACAACCAAGAATTAATTCAAAAACCTTAAATAATCAACATTGAATCCGTAGCTATAGCCCCAGAACAAGAGTTTTAGCTACTAATGTCTAAGAAAACAAGAAGAAGAAAAGAACCCTAAAAAGTATTGATGACTTTCTCTTCAAAAGTGCCTCCTCCTTACTCTATATTGGTTGATCTCAAATAATTATTTCTATGGACTAATTATAGATATAGAAAATCCTAAATAAAATAATTGAGTCCAAAACAAATTAGGAATTCAAAACCATAAAGGAGTTGAATTCCTTTTTACTTTCGGCGTGAACCAGTGCTCCACTGCCTTCAACATGCTGTTGCGGCTCTTCAGTGACTGTCACGTGGAATTTTCCAATTCTACTTCAACCTAACATATATATTATTTTATAAAGTTTAATCAATTAAGTTGCTTGCTTGATTTTCTTCTTCAACTTTCCATATTTAATTCGTTTTAGCTCCAAACTTTTTCAACTTTACACCAATTTACTCCTACAAAAAAAAATACACTATTTAGCACAATTCATAAAATCAATGCTCAAAAAGAAAAAATATAAATAATAAATGTGAGGCAAATAATGATTAAAAATATGTATTTTGGCCTCACATCAAGATGCATACTACAATAGATTGTACTCATAGCAACGGGTCTTGGATTTCGAAATTATGGGTGCTTAGTTATTTTTAATGAGGAGAATTTTTATGGATACTAAGTGCTTAGTTAATATATTTGTATGACTGACTAGTTTTTTTATATAAGTAAAACAGTGTCTGAATTCAAAATTAATGTGTGATTGACTTCTAAAAAGCACATGTATCATTTCTTGTTCTTAGCCTAAAAACCCAATTACAATTGTGTGCTATTGCACTAAGTGCTTAGTTAACAATGAGATTGTGTTAATGAAGGCACACCTTATGTTTTCTTGTATAATTCCCTCTCAGAAGTTGAGTTAGGCTCAAATGTCATAATTATAATTGTGTGTTTGACTTCGAAAAAGAACATGCGTCCTTTTTCATCTTAAGAAAATTGGTTTACGATGATCAACAAACATGAACATAAATGATTACTTGATTACCATTTATTAGAGACGACTATTTAGGGTACCTTGGCAAGATTTGAAAAGATAGAATATTAGTGGAAAAATTGTAGCATCAAATATCCAGCTCTTTTCCATCAGCTTGTTCTTTCTTAGGCATCTATGCAAACTCGCCGAGTTAATTAACTCAACACAAAGAAGGCTTATTAAGTCAAAACTAGGGGATCTGAAAAAATAAAGTGGCTTTACTCATTAGTCTAAATTATAGAAGTAAATTTGGAAGTTAGTGATGGAATATGAGGACATTGGAATGGAAAATATGTTTTATTGCTTGTAACTCAAGAGTAAGGTCACTAAAACATCTTCTTTAAGCCCCCAAAAGTTAAAGATCCCCAAAAATTTTGAGTTTATTATATATATAACTAGTCATTCGTGGGTACATGTTTATAGTTTATAACTCTCAATACAATACAATACAATACATTGGGTTTTATTATTAAAGATCTTATATATAATAATTGCTAAATAGTTTAATTCAAGATAAACTCTACTTTTAATAACCATGAAGAAAATAAGAGCTAAAGAGAATTATATTTTATATGACCATCATAGATGGTACTACATACGAGGATGCTTAAGTAATGCAAAGTTATAAAGCAAAAGAAGAAAGTTGAGCTATCAACCTCAAACTTCCTTGTACAAATGAATGAACTAACAAAGATAGATTGTTTTTTAAAGTAACACCTGTGGTATTTTTTTTTTTATCTTCTTCTTCAAATCTGTCCAATAGCTCTTGATAGTTCATCACTTTTGCTTTCATTAATTGGATCTTGTTGAAATTGTTGACATTGTCATGTGATTTTTTTTTTGCCAAACATATCGATTATTCCTCAATCGTCTTACCATTACAACTAGTCTTTGTTTCATGTTTTTTTTGTTATTGCGTTGTTGCCTAAGAAAAATATCTGCATTCCTCTCTGTATTTGCAAAACAATGATCCAATACATCCTCTTCTTCACCTTCCTCAAAGATGTTCTCATCCTCATTTCCACCACTTTCATCTTCTGAACGTGAGATTTCTTGACTAGCCATCATTCTCCCCCATTCATCATAGTAGGTCTAACCACTACTCTGTAGAATTTGTCTTTTAAGTTTAGGTGGCACCTTCTTATCACACAAGACTCCACTCAATATGCAAGCCTCCATCTCATTCAACTAGCACCAATACAATGTTTAACATATCATTGTCAATCTCCCTATCTTCTTGGATAAAAAATCTAAGATATATACTTGAAACTTTCCCTCTTTGGGGTTGTTTGTGTATTAACTTATACTTCCACTAGTATCGGGTGTTATGTCATTGAAGTTGCGATTGGTTTTGTTTAACATGGACCCTTTAGATTCTAAGGTTTGTCTCCACATCTCCAACTTAGGGTTAACTCTTGCGCAAGTCACTTAGAACTATATCATCTGAAAATACATATTCCTTGACACCTTACCATGAACTCCTATATATAGACCTTTAGATGCATATACTACAACAGATTGTACTCATAGCAAAGGGTATTGAAATTCGAAATAGTTGGCGCTTAGTTATTTTTAATCTTGAAAAAATTTATGGAGACTAAGTGCTTAGTTAATATATTTGTATGAATTACTAGTTTTTCTATATAAGTAAAAAATAAAAATGTCTTTGAATTCAAAATTAATGTATGGTGACTTCAAAAAAGCACATGTATGATTTCTTGCTCTTAGCCTAAAACCCCAATTACAATTGTGTGCTATTGCAACTAAGTGATTAGTTAACAATGAGATTGTGTTAATGAAGGCACACCTTATGTATTCTTGGATAATACTCTCTCAAAAGTTGAGTTACGCTCAAATGTCATATTGTCATAATTATAATTGTGTTTGACTTGATTGCCTCATTTATTAGAGACGACTATTTAAGGTATCTTGGCAAGATATGAAAAGATGGAATATTAGTGAAAAAATTGTGGCATCAAATTAGATGAAAAAATAAAGTAGCTTTACTTAATTGTCTAAATTATAGAAGTAAAATTGGAAATTAGTGATGGAATGTGAGGACATTGGAATTGAAAAAATGTTTTATTGCTTGTAACTCAAGAGTAAGGTCACTAAAGCTTATACTTTATGCCCCCAAAAATTAAAACACCTCTAAAAAATTTGTGTTTATTATATAACTAGTTATTCGTGAGTACATGTTTATAGTTTATAACCCGCAATACAATACATTGGGTTTTATTATAAAAATTCTTATTAGTATATATAGATAATAACTGCTAAATATTTTAATTTACAGTTCTAAAATATCAAACAAAGTTTTGCTAATTAACTAAAAACTTATAAATATGGAAAATTTTTTACTACATTTCTAGTGTCGTGTCTTTATTAGGAAACAATTAATATATTTAATTATTAATTGTATTATACATATAGTGATAATTTTCTAGTGATTATAAGAAGACTTTCGCTGAAAATTGTAATTAGGTTAGGCTAGCAACATCTACTTTTAATAGTGAGGAAGAAACTAAAAGCTAGAAAGAATTAGATATTCTATGACCATCATAGATAAACTCTACGATGGCACTATATATAAGGATGCTTAAGTAATGCAAAGTTATAAAGTTAAAGAATAAAGTTGAGTTATCAACCTCAAACCTCCTTGTACAAACGGATGAAATAAAAAAAAATGAATTGCTCTTCTAAAGTAACCTGGAGTTTATCACTTTTGCTTGTGTTTATTGGATCTTGTTGAAGTTGTTGACACTATCATGTGATTCTGTTTTGTCAATCGCATTGATAGGTGAATTGGAAAAAATTCCTCAGTCATCTTACCATTAGAGCTAGTCTGCATTTTTAGCTACACTTGCAAAACAATGATGTTCTCATCTTGTAGGTTATCAAATATATCAATGGGTAGATTGTTCACTGGAATGGAATTAACAATAGTAGCAAACTGATTTTCCTTTAATGTGTTAATTATTTCTTGATTAGCGATAACCATTTTAGAAGTAGTTAGATTGATCTCATACAAAATATTATCCAAAAGAGTATCACAAGTGTTAAGACATGGAACATCCTTTGGAACAATTGCTCGAGCACTTGAGTTTGTAGTTTGACTGCATATAATTTGTTGCATTGTGTTAAGAATTGGTGAACCAAATCACACTATCTAGTTGTTGTTGAGGATTTTTTATTGCATTCTTTATCAATAGCAATCAACATTCACTTTTTGTTATGGCCTTGGTGCTTACAAAAGGCACAATAACATGGAAGACTATACTTCGCTACTCAAGTTGTCTTAGTAACAGAGAAGGGAGCAGGGATTTATTTTGTCAAACCAATTAGTGAAAGAACCTTTAAAGGATAACTTATAGTTTTGCGTCTAAAAAAGTTAAAAGAGTGAATTGTACTAAAACTATTTATGATTCCTTACTAAGCTTTTCGCTTTAAGCCACTGATTGTATTGAGTCCCCTGCTGGTAACATTGTGTTTGTTTAGCTTATGAAGCTAACGTCGTAGCAGTTGTGCATTGATATTTTTAATCTTGCTTTTAATTTAAATCATTTATGTTGATGCAGGTTTCCACCTTTGCTTCTCACCACCACTATGGAGAAAATACTAAAGGAGTTTGACAGTGACATTCTAGTTCCTGAGGTTTTTTTTCCGTACTCTAAAAGTTCTTTGGATTTTATGCTAGGCTCGTGCTTCAAGGATGGATTTCCTTTGGAGCTTGAGCCATTTTATCCCCTAGCAGAAGGGGAGAAGCTACTTTTACACACATTGCAACCTCGTTGGTACAAAAACAACACGTGGAGGTCATGGCCAACTGCAACGGAAGGTTGGACCGCTTGGGTTGATTGGATGGAGAAGGTAAAATGGGAGACATGGAGCACTGCAGATATATATGATGCCATACAGCTATCTAAAGTCAACATTACCATGTGACCCGCATCTGTTGTATGCTGCATTGTTCGTTTGGTCTACCTCAGGTAACTCATTCCACTTCAACTTTGGGATGATGAGTCCAACGGTGTTCGACATTTCTGCTTTGACAGGAATTAGACCTCATGGTGAGGCAATTAGTTCAGTCCTTGACATCCAGAATTCGACCTTCTCTATGCCAAAGAGTGAGAAGAATAAGAAAATATACTATGAGGAGTTAATCAAAGTGAACATGCAAAGAGAGGATATAACTGAGGAACATTTTGCGTTCCTCAATATGTTGCTCTGCAAATTCATATTTTGCAACGGTTCATCAAGGGTAACGATGGAGTATAATAAACTAGCCATAGTTCTTGCTTCGGGCAGAAAGGTTGCTTTGGCTCCTTTCATACTATCTCATCTATACCGAGGCTGTAGAAGCTTAGTTACCCAAGGATTTGGTACTGCAGGGGGTCCCTTCTGGCAATGGCGTACCCACATGGTGGTTAGGGTGTCCAATTGGATACCCTTCGTCGGAAAAAAGTGTCGTATATACAAGTAAAATGATACACGAAATGATTAAATAACATATTTTGGGCACCCTTAACACAATAAAATATTGTAGCCTAGTGGTTTCACAGCCTCCTTAGAATGAGGTAGTGCTCGCCTTACGATTCACAGAACTGTACGACTTTTGGGATTTCCCTGGATCAATGGAAGTTAAAAAAGAACAACTTTCGAGAATGTTTTAAGTTCTTCTACTCATGCTCCTCCATATCTCCTAGTCAGTTCACTCTATATTCGCCTGGATGGCTGAGATTGGTGGTGTATATTCCATCTAGTAAGCAAGCTCTAGACGATATTTGTTCCAGCTTCCTTATTCCTCGAGGCCTCTAATATGGCCTTGCATTAGGCAAATCAAGTGTTGGAAAATCTTGAGTGGATTATTACTCTCCAAATCAGTTTGCACAGCAGTTCGGCTTGACATAGACAGTTCGTTTACCTCCTCATCAATCAGTTAATGCTTCACCACTCGAAAGGATCGTTTTTTATTCAGAAAGTGGCATTAGAGAAGTGGATTCAAGGTTTGATCAACTGAAGATAGATTTTTCAGTTGTCGAATTTCATCCTAATCCAAAATGTACACCATCATTTGAGTCGTGGTGGTCTACTTACATAAGTAAAACACGGACTGAATCAGCTGAGGAGATCCTAGATACGATTATCGCTGGAGAAGCAATCAAGAAGAGAAGGAACAAAGGTATTGTATATGAAACTTTTCCCCTTCATGTATAATACAGTCAAAGCTCGTTATAGTGCATAAAATTTACTATGTAATATGACACTTACTCATCAATCAATCTTTTTTTGTAGACTCTATTTCACAGCAAGAAAAAGATGGCAGGCCTACGAAAAGTGCGAAGAGGGAACTGGTCCTTCCTGTAAGTTAAATCCTTGAAGCCAAATTGTTGGTTTAGAAATACAATTATTGTCGATTAATATTAATTTCCTCTCTTTCTTGTTTCAGGATATCGAACATTCTCCTGATGTTCTTGGCTCAAGTCACTCGTCTGTTAATCGTCATGATAAGTATGTCGCTTATGAAGTAAGTACATATTCTTATGAAAATACATTCTTGTAGAGGATATCTTTGTTTATTCGTAGAAATGACCTTATGTTTTAAATCTTTTGCTAGAATGTTGCACCTTTATCGTCCGATGTCAAGTCACCTACAACACAATACTCAACAGAAGTACTTGACAAAGATAAAGCTGAAGTTCAGAAGCTACTAATGATGCCTTTTCAACAAGTTCTTCTCCCGAAAAACTACTCATCTTTAGAGGTTGCTCTTCCTATATATGCTGAATCACCTGATCTCTCGGTTGAAATATCCCGTGATTTGGAGGAACTCAGAAGAAATCTTCCATTTCTACTCGCAAATTTTCAGGAGGCAAAGAAGCAGAAGGACGAGTATTACAAAGAGACTGCCAAGAAGGTAATGTTGGTCAATAATCTTATTAAAAAGCAGGAGCTTCACCATGAACTCAAAGACCTTCTCGTTGGAATCGATGCTTCCATCTCAAATTTGAAGGAGATCGAAGCACAAGAAATGAATTTAACAATGGAGATTTCTCACTTGGAGGCTACATTAGAAGAACTGATGAGAGATGAATTTCCTGCATCAAAGAAAGACGCGGCTGATTCTCTCGCAACACAAGCAGAGCTAAGTTGGGCAGACTACAAACAAAAAATATGTCTTTATTAATCCATGTAAATGTGTTTTTTTATCTACTCAAACTTTCTATTATCGATGCTTTAATTTGAACATGAATTTGTTGCATTGGCAACTATTGAGACATCACAATTGGTTCTTCGACATCTGCAACTGCTATATTCACTATAACAAAAATGACTTTTAGAGGCAATAAGTATGCGTATTAACAAAGAGTGCTAAAGTCTTTATTGGCATTAGTTAATTGTCATTAGATCGAATGTTGGTATAGGTTTTAGTTGCATTCATAAAGAGTGTTAAAATGTATTTGTAACTAGTAATTGTCTCTATATATTCAGCGGTAATTAAGCTATTATAATTATTAATTGCTGCTAAAAATCAGTTTTGATGTAGTGATTCAATGTACGTCAGGGTGTATCTGATAATATATCATAGGAGCCAATTTGAAAATAACCAGGTTGGGCTCAGACAGTCAATTGAATTTGAGCCCATTAAGTCCTTTGGTGCCAAATGCTAATGACTTATTTTATTTTATTTTATCCAAAAGATATACTATAATATTAATAGTAAAGGTTAAGCATACAGGAAGAATTGCGGCTTAAAGTAGCCGCTAAGAACTAACTTTCAAAAGCATCTGAACTAAAGGGACGCCATCCAAAGAGGACGTTACAAAAGGCGAAAACATTTAGGGAACTAGAAGATTAGAACTACTAACTAGTTAAATTAGCGTCGGTCCGATGAACAAAACGAACAATTTGCTCGCCAATAATGACAAACCATACAAATAAACTACATTAGTTTTATTTATAACACAGATTAATCTCTAATTTAGATATATTGTAATTAGTGGACAAAGATGGCCATTCATGAAATCAAGGGTCAAATTTATTTATTTTCATTTTAGTTGATGTAAATTGACTTGTTATGATGTGTAATATAAGAAACTAGTGAAATTATATGCGCTTCACGCAGCTATATGAATTATTTATAAGATAATAATATGCAATATTTATATTTAGGTTAGTATTTAATATATAAGATAATATTGATATTTCTCTTCATCTGCGATATCATACGTTTTTTCATTTTTTTTAAACATATAAAATAGAATTATTTGTTTTTGCATTTTTTAAAGTGAAAACTATTCATATATATATAGTGGAACAAAATATTTACCGTGGTGGAGTAAATGGAATAAGAGGTAATATGTTGAAATAACAATATATTGTATTACGTTGAAAATATTTTATATGTTTTAATTTCATCTATCTTTTGTAGGAGTACTAATTTTCTATACAAACTCTTTGTAATTTTTTTTATGTCTTTATATTACATTTGTTTATTATAATTTTTAAACATTAATTAAATATTTATAAGAATTATGAAAACTGAAACATACAAAAGTTATGAATAATATTTAATATTAGAAGTTACAAGTAAGATTAAGAGACATGAGTTGTAAATAATTCAAATGTATAATTTTATTGGGCCTTAAATGCATTAAAAATTATGCATTGATTTTATTTGTAAAATAAATAAATGAAAATAATGGGTAAAAATACAAAAAATGAACAAAATAATAATATTAACAATAATTGGTGACTGCATATAAATTATAAATACATTTCAAACAAAAAAGAGCGGTGACAGAAACAAATTGTTACACACGCAAAAAAAATGGCATAATGAAACTAATATTTTATTTTTTAATTACTTTTTTGCAAGTATAATAAAAATGAAACTCTTAATCATCATATTTTTTGTTGTTGTTGTTGAAATAGGATATTTATATTGATTGTGCTTCATAACAAAGAAAAAGAAGAATAGTAAAGGATCAAATGATTAACATTGACAATACATTTAGCTAAATTATTTATACAAAGGAAAATTTTAAAAATTCTAGCAAAGTAACTAAGTTACTAATACAAGTCAAAGTAAGAAAAAATCTAGCAAAAATAATCTCTAATTATGCTTCATTTTTTTTCCTTCTATCATCTTCCTTTGCAAGTAGATCCGCCACCATATTTTGCTCCATCTGTCAAACTCTTCATCATATGCAACCAATTGAATAAAAAAATGAATAAATAAAATGTCAGATACTAATTAAAAATAATTATATCAAAAGAAAGAAATTTAAACTATATGTAATATATTTGTATATTATTTTTTCAATCGTGCTAACAATACTAAATAATAATAATTTCTTGAAATCTAACAAATATTATTATCGAACTATATTATATCCGGAAAACTGACTATTAGAAGAATAACCGTATACTGACAACACATTGTTAAGAATTACGAAGATATTTTTTCTAATCATACTTGTTTGATGAATGATAATACGGACATAAATAATTTAGAAAGCATGTCTAAGTACATAAAAATAAAAAGAAAGACTTGAGAATGAAATATATCTTACCTTCATGTACTTTTTTTTGTTACATGTTAGTTAATTCACAAACAAATATGATGAAGAAGAGAAATGATAATTTTGTATGTGAATCTTCATGAAAGTAAATATGAATTTATATAGACAAAATAGAGGAAATGAAAAAATAAGGACTTGAGAATGGAATATTTATTAACTTCACGTACCTTTTCTTTGTTACATGTTAGTTTCATTGACAAACCAAAAATGAATTTATATAGACAAAATAGAGGAAATGAAAATATAAAGACTCGAGAATGAGATATTTCTTACCTTCATGTACTTCTTTTTTGTTACAAACCAAACCAATATGATGAAGAAGAGAAAGGATAATTTTGAATGTGAATCTTCATGAAACTAATATGAATTTATAGGTAAAATAGAGGAATATCATAAGACATCATAAACTTACAAATTTAAGTTTGGAGGTTATGGACATAAAAATTATGAAAGTTATGAATATTATTAAAAGTAAAACTTAAAGAGGGGTAAGTCATGGGTAATAACTCCTTGTGAATAAATTTTAAAATATAGAGAAAAATACTTAAAATATAAAAAGAATTTGGCATAAGTCATCCATGGCCCCTTAAAGTTATCCGCATAATTCATTTAGACACCTTAACTAGGACTATTACCTATTGAGCACTTAAATTGTTCAAAAAATGTACCTATTAAACACAAAATGTTGATATGGCAAAATAAGTGTTTTTCACTTCCTATGGGCGCGTGAAAGTTTTTGAAATACTATTTTCATTTATTTTTTTTCCAAAGAAACTTACACTTTTTCTTCTTTAATTGACACTTGGCATTTAAATAAATTAAAATAATTTTTTTATATTTAAAAAAATAATAATTCTTAATTCAAAAAAGAAAGAGCACCCCTACCCCTCTTCAAGTCATCTTCTTTCCCAAATTAAAATTTTCAAAGACAACTAAAGAATATCCATTTTTTTTTTTTTTATTTTTCTATTTCTTTTCAATATTCATTAAAAAAAAAAACTGAATCAAGTAATTGAATTTGCAAGAAAAATAACGAAAGTAGATTTTTGAACATTGGGATAAAAAAAGTAAGTTGACGTTCCATCTCCATTTTCGGTCACCTCCGAATAAATATTAGCATTTAGATAAAATTGTAAACTCACTAAACTTATCAAAAACAATATCAAATAATTCACTAAATTAATTTAGGTCCTCTTGATTTTTCCTTAGAATCAATTTCAAGATGATTAACCATTGACAAACTTCTTTTATTCATCACTCTTGTAGTACCAACTCTTTGAATATCTTTCTCTATCACATATTAGGAATGAAAATAATTTTCGATAAAATTAATTTGGGTCCTTTCGATTTTTCTTTGCAATCGATTTCCGGATGAGTAACCATTGACAAACTTCTTCATCACTATTATATCAATCTCTTTGAATATCTTTCTCTCTCACATATTAGGAATACAAAGTATTTAAAAAAAAATCGAATCTGCAAGTGAAGGTTTTTGTGGTTTGAGAAAAAAAATTGATGAGAAGAAGATGAAGAAGAAAGGGGGTTGGTAGGGTGGGGTTGAGTAAAATGGGTTTCATTTATTTATTTTATTAAGAAATAAATATAAAATTTCTTTGAAATAATTTTCATCCTTTTTAACATAAAAATAAATAAATCTATAGTTGTTGGGGTCAAGTGACACATGTCATCTTTTAATTAGTCATTTTTGCCACGTCATAGCAAGTGTATCACACACACTTTACCTTTGTTACTGATTATCGAAAAAGGTTTAATAGGAAAAGGTTTGAGGTGTCTAAGTGAATTATGCGGACAACTTTAAGAGGCCATAGATGACTTAAGCCAAAAATTTATTATCATTTCATGATTAGAAGTGAGACAAAGAAATAAAAAAAGAATGTGGAGAGTTTTTGTTGTAAATGTTCTTCCATTAGTAAAATATTTATTTAAATAAATTAAGTAATTTACTTTTACAATACAATAATTAATTTTAATTTTAAAAAAAGCCAAAGTAGGAGAAAAATGATAAATTATGTTTCTCCTTTATTATAAGTGAGACAAACAAATAAAAAAAAGAATGTGAAGAGTTTTTGTTGTAAATTTTTCCTCTATTAATAAATATTTATTTGTAAAAAATTTAGTAATTTATTTTTACAATGCAATAATTAATTTAAATTTTTTTAAAAAGCCAAAATAAGGGGGAAAAAAGAAGATAAATGTAAATGAAGGTCATAGAGAGGTGTCACATTACCTTGTCTATGTTTCTCCTTTATTATATATATAGATTGCTTCTTACTAGTAATAATAACAAAACAAATGGACCCCCTAATCCCTATCACTAACATTATCTGTCATCTCTGTACTTTTTTCTTTCTATAAGGTTATTGATAAGAAAAAGATATATTAAATTCGTTAATATAATTACTTGGGGGGTCGGTGTTAGGATATACTATTAACCATGTGGTTTAGTTATAGTGTTATGTTTTTATCATTGTGTAAAGATTGATTATTTTATTTATTCAATTTTATAAAATTCCTATTAAATAAATCATTGTGTCTACATGTGTGTCATTTACTTATATAGTAGATCATATAGTGTATGGAGTCTCTTGGCTCATACACGGAAGATTGAAATTGTCAGTCCTTATAAGTTATAAATATAAGTTCACAATCGAAGATGAAGTTAGACAAACATCTTGATGATTGTAGCACAATATTAGATATAATTTGATCTTGATTATGGGAGTGGTTCCATTCCAACGTCTTGTGCTAGTACGCTTTTTGTGTGTATTGAATAGACCAAGTAGAGAAGCTTGTTATGTTCTAAGTATTTATATATCATCTTCTCTAGAATCATTAAATGCACCTATACTCTTAATCTTGATATAATTATTATGATCAATATAATTTATTTGTCATCTTGATCTGTCAAAAGGTGAAACCTACCGTGGGTCAATATATTCCTGATAAATTGGACGATAATAAATTATATTTGTGAAATAATAATTAGTTGATAGAATCTATGTCTCGGCCTTGAGATTGATGATACCCCTTTATGATTGCTAAGTTTTCATGTGAAAAGCCTACAAGTGGTTTTATATATATATCCATCACATGAAATAAATTAAGCATAGTAATAAAGGATTAAATTAATCAATGAATTAAATTATCAGAGATTTAATTTAATTGATTGGTATCGGTAATTCTAACATGGGGAGTTAAATAAGATTTAATGTTGGATTTTGAAATTAAACCAAGGAGTGAAATTACAGAGTTTTGGTGGAATAATCTGTAATTTATTATGGTATGATTAATTCAATCATTTTTGAATTGATACCATAATTGGAAGCCTCTACTATTAAATATGTGGTCCCTACTATACTAGATTAAATATATATATTTTGAGAAAGTAAAATAGAGGATTCTAGAAGTAGTTAAAACTATTGTTTTACTGTGCTTCTAAACACGTTTCAAAATTTGAAACGTGCAGAATCTTTTTGTTGAGAGAAAGACTCCCTCACGTTTCCAACTATCAGTTAGAGAAACATGGATAAAAAGAGCAGTCTCTCACAAAAAAATTTCATCTGTTTTTACACATTACAAAATATATTGTGCCCATTGAAGCAGAATATAGATTTAATAGAAGGCTGCAGACCTGGAGACTATTGTTCTTGACGAGCTTTGTGAAATCTTCAATAGGTTAGTGAATCATATTCACAATTTTTATATATCGTCTAGATTAATTGTAGGTTTTGTGATCCTGTGTATGCTTCCGCTGTCATATCTTCTATCAGTCGGGAAAGGGGATTATAAATGTGAATCAAACTTTCACTAGACAAACAACTAATTGAGCTAATAAGATTTCTCATTATTTTTTTTTGCATGTTAAAAGTGTGTCAGAGAGGATTAATTTGACAACAATGCCAATTATATTGTAACATAGTGCCTTAGAAAGAGTTAAATTAAGAAAGCTAATTTGGAAAGAACTAATTTGAGATTTGTTCAAATTAAACTTAAGTTGTGAGTTTTGGGTCAACTTCAAACAACCATAACTTTCAGTAAAGGATGAGTTAGGTGGCCCATAAGATATTAAATGAAAGAAATTTGAATCCTCTTTCCAACGCCAACGAGTTTGCTAAGTTTGGAGTTCAGATGAGGGGTATATGCTCGTTTGAAGTCAGCCTGTCCAATTAAAGAAAATTTACCTGAATTAATGAGGGGTATTTTGGTCTTTTCCTTACCCCATCAGCTTTAAACGTTTTTAGTAATAATTTAGGGGTCAAAACTGATTTGGGTTAGTTTTCACAATCCTATAAACACTTAGGATTTTGAGAAGAGTTTAAGAGGAGCAAAGAGGAAAGGTTCAAGGCGTTCGTCAAGGTTCTTCAAATTTGTCGAGGAATTTCGTCAAGGGTTGATACCTAAGAGATATGTAAGCTCTCATAGTGTTGGGTTCATTCATCCACACGCCAATCATGTGGTTTTAAATCCGTAATTTTGTTCTTGAGGTTGAATGACTTGAGTTCTTGAAGAGTCTCTTGAAGTTTCGCTCTTAAATCGTTAATGATGAGTTTGATAAGTTCTTGCGATGAATGTTAGGAGTTTGAGGTTTGTTTTTGAGTAGATTTTGTGTACTTATGTTGGGTATTCAAATCTAAGTGAGTTGGGAAGAAACCATACTATTCTAGGTGAATTAGGGCCAAAAATTGAAGAAGGAAATTCGTTGGAATGTTCTGGGGAGGGGTTGGGGCGGCGCGCCCCCAATGCGCCAAGGGGGCAGGGGTGGCGCGCCAACAGTGCGCCACATTTGAGTCTCTAAAGTTTAGGGGCTGGCGTCCCGTGCCAGTAGTGCGCCAGGGTCGCCTGCCCCCACCTTTGTTCCGTCGTTTGCTCTGTCTAAGTTCTTTTAAAGTGTACCTTTACTCCCTTATGATTCTAACTACTATAAACTACATATAAACATCGAGATATCCTTCATAACATGAATCAAAACCCTTGAATTCATAATTCAAATTCATGGTAGTGTTAAGAGTAAAGCCTTGATAATTCTTTCGAGTAATTTAGAGAAGTCTTTTACAATCTTTTAAAACTTGTTTTAAGACTTGAGTACTTGAGGATGAGGAGAGTTGAGTTTCGTTTTTTTCAAAATGAATATATGGGAACTAAGTATTCCCAAGAGTAAATGTTTTTACATTTAAAATGAGAGGAAACATCGATTTCCAAATGAGTTCATGAGGAATTTTTTAGTATAATTTCTTTTAAGAGAACCTTTTGAGTAATAATCTCAAAGCTTGAGGTTAAGGAAATGTTTTTTTAAATATATCAGCTGAGTTATATTATTGAGAGTAGTATTGAGCACCGATACGAGGACGAGTTCATACAACTTAAAGTCCTCATAAACCATGTAGCCAACGTGGGTAGAAAGGGTCATACTTTTTGGATGATTCCTTATTATTTTTTAAGCATATCTTAGTGGATCCACATAGTTGAGGATGTCTTATACTCCAGCAAGGTATAAGATAGTTCTGGCAGCGTGGGCGAGACGTTGTTTCATCACATTGCTCATAGTGATGGTTGTCGGTTAGAGAATCTCCCAAATTGAGTTATTTTGTATCTTTACATACAAACTGAGTTATTATTTTATTTTAAAATACATTGAGTTGTTATCTACTATTTTAAATGTTTTATATAAACTGCATCTTTATTGTTGTTTTTATACTGTATTGAGTTGAGTATCCATGAGTTGAGGTTGAGTTGAGTAGAGCTGAGGTGAGTATGTTTCCTTCCTTCCAAGTTCAAGCTTTTATGTTATGTTCAGTATTCCCCTTACATGATCGTACATTCAATGTACTGATGCCATTTGGCCTGCATTGTTTCGTAATGCAGATACAAGAGATCAGGGTCATCAACAGGTGATTCGTTGAAACCGTTTGCAGTTCCAGAGTTGTTTGGTGAACCTCCTTGATTTTGGAGGATCCCTTATTTATTTTCATCTATTTCAGTTTTGTTAGGATGATTAGGGTCTTGTCCCAACATCCCTCATAGTATTAAAGGCTTCATGAATAGATAGATAGTAGCAGTTGAGAAGTCTGTTTCATTTTCTATTGTTAATGTTCTAGACTTGAGTTACCCTTGTGGCCAGTTTGAATATTTTTTAAATGTTCTAACTAAAGTATTTGAGACATTTGAGTTAAAACTTTGTATGTGAGTTATCTTATGTTGAGTAAATATTCCGTTGAGAGTTGAGCCAGACCAAGGGTTCGCTTGGGGCTAACAATGGTTCTCAAGTGCCGGTCACGTCCAAGGTGTAGTGTCACGACCTAGACCGCCGTGATTGGAACCCACACTAACCCTCTGGTGGGAGAACCATTACTACAACCCGACTAGGCAACTTAACGAAAAACTAAGCATTTAAAAATACGGAAGCAGGTTTAAATGATGGATAAAAATGGAGTTCCCATAAACTCCAACGATTTAAAATAAACAATTAGACAAACTATTGCGGAAGTTCAACCCCTAGAACCTGAGAGTCATTGTACCAAAACTCTACTAATCAACAAGTTTAAGACAAAAGGGTACAACCCTGAAACTAAATATAGAAATAAGGCTAACTATATAGTCAGAGTCCGAAAGGAATGAACTAAACAAATAGAGGATCCATGGCAGCCTGAAAGAACTGGCTCACCCTCGAATCCGGTATTGATCAATGATCCCCTAGCTAAGGTCTATCAGTAGCCGCCTGAAGATGCCTTGTACTCAACAAAGAACGAGCAAGTACAGTATCAGTACACAAACCACAGTGTACTAGTAGGATCACGCGGTTACTCCAGTAAGTGGAACATAAGGCAGTAATTACAACACAGTAAACACACATATACAGAATGCACAATTCACTTACCATTTTAGGAGCAACATACAATTTCTCAATATCAATGACAAATAAATATGAATGTAATAATCATAAGTGGTCCTCTCATGGAACCCACACCCAAACTTTTAGTGTGTCAGAACGTGACACTCAGTCCAATATATGTGTCGGGACGTGACACCCAATTCAATATATGTGTCAGAACGTGATACCCGATCCAATATATGTGTCGGAAAATGAAACTCGGTCTAGTCAGCACAACCACAATCACACTCACACCCATAATGAACAGTACCCATAGTCATACAGTCAAGTAACAGGTTCATGGCGTAATTGTGCATACATAATCATTTCATTAGGTTCAATTCACGTTTCCCTATTCACATACACACATGCATACAATGAAGTAATTAACAAGCATATATCACACAATAGGAATTTGAACCATCACCTACCTCGAAACCAAGCCTGAATACTCCTAAGACACTTGAACGTTCCCTTTCCAGATTCTTTCATCTTATTCTTGGTCTAAAACAGTTAAGTAATCAAAAGATCAATAAACAAGGCCTAATTTACCCGGATTATAACACCAATATCAACCCAAGATCTTAATGTTCAATTAGGGTTTTTCCCTCCATTAACTTTAGGCCAAAACCCTCCCCCAACGATAAATACCCAAAATTCTAAGTTCTAAGAATCAAAATACGGATTAGGGAAGTAATTCTCATACCTTTAGCGCTAGATATCATGGAAAATTGTCAAGAAACTGCACTGGGTCCTTCCTTAGCTCTTAAGAACGAAGATTTGCAGAAAATATCATTTTTGGGGTTTTTCCCTGATTTAAGTTGCGACTGTCCCGCCACAGCGGGACCCAACCCGTAATAGTGGCCCTGCCCTGGCAGGATTAATCCCGCCCCTGCAGCTTGCACGGAGATAGAAACTTGGAGTTTGAATTCCAAGCTCCCATTTCGCAACACACCTACAAACATTGACATTCTAAAACTACCCTTTCACACTGAGATCAGTTTCGGGAGTTCTACTCTCCCGAATTTGATTACGTAAAGCCATACATGATCTTTAACGTCTTGGCTATCTACTAATGTGATCAAATTCATAATTAAATCCCCCATTCATTTCCATATTCCCCTAGACCTCACCTGACTCAGATTTTATCCAAGTCTGGACTAGGCTAGAAATTTTTGATTCACTACTCAAAAGTTTTCTGGCCCAAATTCTTTCCCCATTGGCTTTTCCAATAACGATGGAGACTGGTTGTTACAGTAGATTCCAATTGACCCATCACTCATCCCCGAGTGATAAACTAGGAAATACTGGCTAAGGTAAGAGTACAGTAGTATTTGAATCGTCGAATAGCTGGGGATACTTGTCTCGTATGTCCTTCTCGGTTTCCTAAGTAGCTTCCTCAACCAGACGATGCTTCTGTTGAACTTTCACAAACTTTATCTCCTTGGTCCTCAGCTTCTAGATATCGGGATCAAGAATTGCAACCAGTTCTTTTCCTCATACTAAAGGTCTCTGTTTAACAAAACTGAGTCCCATTTTAGGATGTAATATCCGTCCCCATGATACTTCTTCAACATGTACACATAGAACACTGGATGGACTCCAGATAGGCTAGGCGGTAAAGCCAACCTATAAGTCACTGGCCCTACACAGTCAAGAATCTCAAATGGCCCGATGTATCGAGGACTAAACTTGCCCTTCTTACCGAACCTTATCACACCATTTATGGGTGACACTTTTTAGAAGAACTTACTCACCAGCCTGAAATATCATGTCCCTTACCTTATTGTTTGCATACTTTTTTCTGTCGACTCTGGACCGCAAGAAGCTTAGCTTGGATGTTTCTCACCTTATCCTGAGCATCTTTCACCAAATGAACCTCTAATGGTTTCACATTTCCAGCCTCAAACCAACCAATTGAATACCTACACATCCTCCTATACAATGCCTCAATGAAGTCATCTCAATAGTCGAGTGATTAATATTGTTGTATGTAAACTTAACTAACAACAAAATCGATTCCCAATAACCACCAAAGTTGATCGTACACACATCTGCAACATGTTATCAAGGACCTTGACACAATCATCAGGATAAATCCTTTCTCACATAAGCATGATAAAATTCTAAATCAGTACTCGCTACAATTAGAAGGGAACCTGAACCAACCGACACACACTCGTAATACCCAAAAAATCATAGTTCTTATCAATATCTCCATCTCACAACATGAATTCCCATGAGCTTAAATTATAAAAATTTGATCTTTAGACATCAGATACTTATCGAGAGATATGTCCAAGCATACAAACCCCTAACAACACTATCAAAATGCTAGATTTAGTAGATTACCCTTAAGAATAGTAGAATTGGACCCAGTGATCCCCACATTCAACCATACATAATCGATACATGACCTCGAGGACTAGATGAATATTAAGATTGTCGGACAACCATAAATACGCATGGTAGCTCTTCTATAAATTCTCATAACGAAGGTGGTACATGTAGAACTAGTGGAATACTTTAACAACTCCAAGACAACACCAAATATGTCATCTGAAATAACCAGGTCTTCCAATCATCCCACTCAACCAAGAGAACATCGCAGGATTGGTACACCTGATCCACCACTAGGGATCCACCCAAAAAAGTGAAAACAAACGTGAGCATAGCTATTGAATCATACTCACGACCATGTGCAAAATGAAATAAATGGTCACGTAAGAATTTACGGAATAAATATTGAATAACACTAAAGGTTTTTCCTAAGAAGAGATGATACCAGCCATTTCCATTCACTTGACTCCACATACTCTTTACATCATTCCACTGAAGCCTACACTCTCAATAATAACAACCATCATAAACAATCCAACCATTTACCTTACTCTAAACCAACACTTTTAAATGAAAATCTTTCTTAGGTACTTAACAATCAACAGTTTTAAACTTTACCACTCAACCTAGGTGTAAGTCCTTTCAAATGCTCAATACCTGGTATAATTGACCATTTCTCACCTTGAAAATTCAAACCTTGAAAAAATATATCACCACGAATGTAGACTTACCATGAAAAAAATCTGAATTGTAAATTCAACCGTATAACAGAATCCCCTTATCTATCAACATTAGCTTGTACCTTGAAGATTTTTATGAATTCATGGATCTTCTCTTATCATTGATCTCATCTCCATCGATCTTACAATATCTTTCGCTAAAAATTCAATCGTACTTATTACTAAACTAAAAAAAAAACCAAAGCACTTATCATCACACTCAAGCTAATGTCTGTACACTCATTTCTCAAGTCTTTTCAAATAGTTTTTAACCAATCTAATGGACCCGTGACACTATTACCATAGCCACAACAAAATGAATGAAATCACGTGTCTTTGAACCCAATTATCTACCACTCTGAAGATACCTCTTTAGCCTTTGCAATCAAATAAAATATTCATGCTCTCACCTCTCTCTAAAGGTTGTACTACATCCTACTATTTTTTTTCTTCATTATGACTCTAGCTCTTTTAAATTCTATTTGAGTGGTGTCCCACCATCTCTTAAAACTTTCCATACAACCACGTTACTCACCAAATATTAGAAAACCACAACCTTAGGTACTCGCAAGTCGTAATTACTATATAAAATTTGCTTAACCAACAATCTTATTATATAGTTGCATCCCATCATAATCCAAAGGACTAACCCAATTTCATACACTCTTTCTTACTAAAATCTTCAATTGCCTTCACCCAAGTATACTCAATGGGACTTTCTTTATCCATAAGCTTGTCATTCCGGTATCAATCCACTCCTTTATGGCTTAAGATAAAATCACTAGTCCTCATACTACCATCCTTCTTCTTAACAAACAAGATAGGAGCACTCCACGGGGAAGCATTAGGATGGATGAAACATTTATCAAGAAGCTCCTGGATTTGAGCTTTAAGCTCTCCCAATTTGCTGGAGCCATGGAGGAATGGAGATGGGGCGAGTGCTAGTTCCCAAGTCAATGCAGAAATCTATATCTCTATTCGGAGGCATACTAGGTAAATCGGTAGGAAATACTTCCTTGAATTCAGACACTACATGAATAGACTCAATAGAGGAAGAATCAATATCAACATCCCGAATATGAGCTAAATACACCCAACAACCCTGCTCATCAGTTTCCTAGACCAAATGAAAGATATGACCTTAGATGGCTCAAGCTTGTTCACCCCTTCCCACTCTAACTTTTCCCTACCTGGGATCTATAGAGTCACAAACTTAGTATTACAGTTAAGCACAACATAATAGGGGGACAACTAAGTCATGCCTAAGATTATATCAAAGTCAGTCATATCCAAAATAACCAACTCAGCACAAGTCTGAAAACCCATAAATATAACAGGACAAGCACGATATAAATGGGTGACTATGACAGACTCTCCAACTGGGGTAGAAAGACGACTTGGGGGCATCAAGTATATGACAAACCGTATAAAATCCCAAGGAAAACTGAACTGACACATATGAATAAGTAGAACCCAGATCAAACAAAATAGTAGCCATCCAATCACAAATAATAATAGTACTTCTGATCACTACACCAGATGCCTCAGCCTCAGCCTCAGTCTTGCCCGAAAAGGCATAAAATTGAGTCATATCATCTTGACGGGCAACCTCCTTGCTTGGCTAAACTACTCCCCTACCTGCATTACCATTTCCCCAGCCTCTACGGCTTCACTGATTTCCTCCTCGCCCACCTTGTGGACATCCTCTGCCATTACTACCATGACCGCTGGTACCACTGTTCTAGTCTGCTGCGGCACAAGGTCAGACATGCGCGGATGGGGACAATCTCTCCTCATATGTCCAGGTTCTCCACAATTGTAACACCCTCAATCTAGTAAAAAATCGTAGTAGAGATTCTAAACTCAATTGTCGCAACATAACTTCATCATTTACTAAGCAACCCATACATGTTATGATGACATTACTAAATGCATTTTCCAATGTAAGGGTGCTCATTATCTGGTTGTCCCTTACACAACTTCTTGAATGTTGTCACCTTGACAAAGTCTTCAAACTTCACCCCCTTTCTAGCTCCGTCACAAAATCAACCACTTCCTGCGAAGATTTTGCTGAAGCAACCATCTATAAGCTTGAATCTACAAATGTGACCTTAATCCCTTCATAATGCGACAAATTTGCTCTTTTTGACTGAGCAAAGTGGAGTACCATATTTGGATGAAACACAAAATTTGGCCTTATAGGCTGCAACAAATATATTATATTGCTCTATATTCAGGAACTCATTTCTCCTTCTTTCTCTCAAAGTTCAGGGTATATACTTCTCCATAAAGAAAGCTATAAAATGTTTCCCAAGTCATGAGTAGTGCATTTACTAGTCGGCACTCAACATGAGACAACCACCACATTTCGGTGTCTCCCTTGAACTGGTATATTATAAACTCAACACCAAATCACTCTACCTTATCCATCTTATGAAGCAGCTCATGACAATCAACAAGAAAATCGTAAGAATCTTCAGATTCAGTACCCATGAAGAATGAAGGTTTAGACCTTAAGAACATAATAAAAATCTCATGTTTGTAACTAGTCATTACATGTCCACATTGAATCGGGGAAACATGCTTATTTGGAAGGACGCATCCTTTCTTGCTAGTGTTGGTGTTACCACTTCTGTTACTCTAGTTTTGACCATAAAGTGAAGGAGGAAAGATACCAATTCGTATCACCTAGATACCAATTGGATTCAAGTAATAGCACGAAAGACAGAAAGAAATGAGTTTTCCTAAAGTCCTATGGCCTCTCGAAGAAAAGTACAGACGTCTACGTACCATTCTGCAAGACTCTACTAGACTCATTTTGGTACTATGAGATCAACGAACCTAGGGATTTGATACCAATATTGTCACGACCTAGACCGCCGTGATTGGCACCCAAACTAACCCTCTGGTGGGAGAACCATTACTACAACCCGACTAGGCGACTTAAAGAAAAACTAATCATTTAAGATGCGGAAGCAGGTTTAAATGATTTATAAAAATAGAGATCCCATAAACTCCAAAGGTTTCAAATAAACAATTAGACAAACTATTGCGGAAGTTCAACCCCTAGAACCTGAAAGTCAATGTGCTAAAACTTTACAAATCAACAAGTTTAAGAAAAATGGGAACAACCCCAAAACTAGACATACGAATAAGCCTAACTATATAGTATGAATCCAAAAGGAATGGACCAAACAAATAGAGGATCTATGGCAGCCTGAAAGAACTAGCTCACCCTCGAATCCGGTCTCGATCAGTGATCCCTTAGTTGAGGTCTATCAGTAGCCGCCTGAAGATGCCATGAACTCAACAAAGAATGAGCAAGTGCATTATCAGTACACAAACCACAGTGTACTGGTAGGATCACGCGCTACTCCAGTAAGAAGAACATAAGCAAGTATATACAACAGAGTAAACACACATTTACAAAACGCACAATTCAGTTACCATTTTAGGACCAACATAAAATTTCCATATATCAATGAGACATATATAAATGTAATAATCACAAGTGATCCTCTCATGAAATCCACACCCAAACTGTTAGTGTGTCATAATATGACACCCGATCCAATATACATGTGTCGGAACATTAGATCCGGTCCAATATATGTGTCGGAACGTGACACCCGATCTAATATATGTGTCAGAACGTGATACCCAATCCAATATATGTGTCGGAACATGAAACTCGGTCCAGTCAGCACAACCACAATCACACTTATACCCATAATGAGAAGTACCCATAGTAAAATAGTCAAGTAACAGGTTCATGGCATGTAATTGTGCACACATAATCATTACATTAGGGTTTATTCATGTTTCCCTATTCGCATACACACATGCATAGAATGAAGCAATTAACACACATATACCACACAATAGGAATTTGAACCATCACCTACCTCGAAACCAAGCCTGAATACTCCTAAGACACTTGAGCCTCTCCTTTCCAAATTCTTTCAGCTTGTTCTTGGTCTAAAATAGTTAAGTAATGCAAGGATCAATAAACAAGGCCTAATTTACCAGAATTATAACAACAATATCAACCCAAGGCCAAACCCAGTATCCCAATATTCAATTAGGGCTTTTCCCACCATTAACTTTAGGAAAAATCCCTCCCCCAACAATAATTACCCAAGATTCTAAGTTCTAAGAATCAAAATACGGATTAGGAAAGTAATTCTCTTACCTTTAGAGCTAGAAATCATGTAAAACTGTCAAGAAACTGCCTTGGATCATTCCTTAGCTGTCAAGAATGAAGTTTTACATAAAATAACATTTTTGGGGTTTTTCCCTGATTTAAGTCGCGACTGACCCGCCACAGCGGCCCCACCCTAGAGAGATTAATCCCACCCCATAGGCTTGCATGGAGACAGAAACTCAAAATTTGAGTTACAAGCTCCCATTTCGCAACACACCTACAAACATTCACTTTCTAAAACTACCCTTTCATGCCAAATCAGTTTCGGGAGTTTTACTAGCCCGAATTTGATTTCGTAAAACTGTACAGGCTCCTTAACATCTTGGCTATCCACTCATGTGAAATCGAGGTTTGGAGCTCTTAATTTGACATTTTGTTTTCGTGCAAGCCGCAAGGGTGGGATGATTCCCACCAGGGTAGGGCCTCTGTGGCGGGCTGGGGGCCGCCATAGCGGGACAGTCGCAATTTAAGTCGAAAATAAACCCCAAAAACATTTTATTCTGCACTTTTCGACCTTGAGAGCTAGGAGATGACCGCATGTATTTTCTTGATAGTTTTCCACCATTCTTGAGGCTAAAGGTAAGGTTGTCACTCCTCGAATTCATTTTCGATCCGTAGAATACAAATTCATGGGTAATTATTTTTGGGGAATGGTTTTGGGATTGTTTGGATGGTGGGAAAATCCTTTATTTGGATATTGGGTTCATGGGTTTGATCTATGGTTGATAGTGTTGACTTTAATCCGGGTAATTAGACATCAATTATTGATCCTCGTATTATTATTATTATTTGTAGACCAAGAACACACATAATTTTTTTGGAAAGAATCAAGTTTCCTAGGGGATTCAAGCTTTGTTCGACGTATGTGATGGTTGTGATTTCATGTTGTGTGATATAGGTTTGTTCTTGCTCCATTATGATGCATGTATGTATGCGAATGTTGCATTATTTATCACACAAATCGTAAATGAGGATAGTTGAATGATTGAATGTCATTAATCATGACTTGATTGTGTGATTATAAGAATATGCTTGTGATTGTGTTGTGGCTTGTTGAATGGATCGGGTGTTGCATTCCTACACACTAACTGGATCGGTTGACACATACCGGCATAAATATTGGAACAGGTGTCATGATCCGACACACCTACTTGTAATGGATACCACGTACCGGTACACTAACAGTTTAGGTGTGGGTTCCATGAGAGGACCATTGACTTGACATAACTGTGTAATTTGAGAATTGTGAACTTCATCATTATTCGTATATGATATTGATATTGTATATGTTCAGTGTATGCATGTTATTATTATGTTGTAATAGCTTATGCATATTGCACTTAGTGGGATAGCCGCGTGATCCTACCAGTACACTGTGGTTGTGTACTGATACTGCACTTGCTCTTTCTTTGTTGAGTACATGGCATCTTCAAGAAGCTATTGACAAACCTCGTTTAGAAGATTAGTGATTATCATCGAATTCAAGGGTGAACCAGTTCTTTCGGGCTGCCATGAGTTCTCTTTTCGTTTATGTCCCTATTCCGAACTTAAACTAGTACATTAGGATTTCTTATGTTTAATTGGGTTGTACCCATTTCTTAGACTTGTTGAAATCGAGATGTTTTGGTACATTGACTTTTAGGTTCTAGGTATTATTCTGCATTTGTTTTTATTAGACTTTTGTTTGGAGTTTATGGGAACTCCCTATTTCTTTTCCTTAGAAATTAAACCTGCTTCTGTAACTTTAAATGCCTTAGTTTTGGTTGAATTTGTTAGTTTGAGGTTGTAGTAAAGGTTCTCCCATTGGAGGGTTAGTATGGGTGCCACTCACGACGGTCTGGTTCGTGACAAAGTTGGTATCAGAGCCTAGGTTCGTTGATCTCGATGTACCAAAACGGGTCTAGTAGAGTCTTGCAGAATGTTACAGAGACATCTATACTTTTCTTCGAGAGGCTATACGACTTTAGGAAATCTCTCTGTTTTCTCTTTTCTCCTTTCGTGCTATAACTTGATTCCAATTAGTATCTGATGATTCGAATTGATATCTAATCTCCTTCACTCTTTTGTCCGCACATTGTTAACAGTAGGTTCAAGGCGTCAAGACCGTAGCTTCCGTCAATGCTCCTGCTGAGGAATCTGCAACAAGAGGTTGCGGTCGACGTAGGGGTAGAGGAAGAGCTAGGGGTAGAGGCCGAGGAAGGGTGGCGCCTAATAGGGATGGAGCACTAATTGGAGATGCTCCTAGAAATGAGGCCCCTCCTGCGCACCATTAGGAGGTAGAGGAGAATGTAAAAGTTGAGGAGGAGGAGGAGAATGTTGGACAAGAGGAAGAGGTACAAGTTGAGACTACATGTATTCCTCCCTTAGATCTAGTGTTAGCTCAATAGATCATGTCGTTCTTGAAAAGATTGGTTGGTCCTGGAGTGCTTCCCTTTTTTCAAGCAACTCAAGCTCCTGCCAATCCCCCTATTGCTATCACTGTCCCCAAGGTGGGTGGAACTATAGGTAATGATGCTTTCTTCCATCCTTTGTTGGGTCTTGTTATGATTCGTAATGACCACGAGATGTTGACTAAGTTCTTGAAGTTGAAACCGCCTGTGTTCCAAGGTTTTGAAAGTGATGACGCATATGAGTTCATTTTAGATTGCTATGAGAGGCTTCATAAGTTGGGAATTGTCCATCAACATGGAGTTGAGTTTGTGACTTTTCAGCTTCAAGGTGAGGCTAAGCAGTGGTGGAGAGCTTATGTGGAATGCAGATCTTCAGCTTTACCCCCACTTACTTGGACCCAGATTTATGCTCTGTTTTTGGAGAAATATGTGCCTCGAACCTTAAGGGATCATAAGAAGGATGAGTTCATGGCTTTGGAGCAAGGTGGTATGTGTGTGGCTGCTTATGAGGCCAAGTTCCGTGCTTTGTCTAAATATGCTACACAATTGGTGACTATTGAGGAAGAGAAGATCTGCCTATTTGTTAAGGGATTAAACTCTGAGTTACAAGTATTGTCTGTTCACATAACCTCTATAGGAAAACACTTCAATGAGGTAACAGATTTTGTGAAGAAATTGGAGGGGTGAGATGAGACGGTCAGGCTAAGGCATTGGTTAAGAAAGCCAAGAATTCAGGCAACTTTCAGGGTTCTTACTCTAGAGTTCGAGAAGATGACTCTTGCAGCCCGACCAATTTAGTCCGCTATGCCTGCTTCTAAAAGTAAATACTCTGAAACTCCACCTCAAAATTTGATTCAGGATAGCCAGGGAGCCGCTCTTTTGGAGGGCAGCAGACCATCTTTTGATCGTACTTGTTATAACTATGGAGAACCTGGGTATATGAGGAGATATTGTCCCTACCTGCGCATGTTGGATTCCGTACAACAACAGTCTATAGTAGTGGTACCCACGGGAAATTGTAATAATAGTTGAGGGCATCCATAAGGTGGGCAAGGAGGAAATCAGCGAGGCCGTAGAGGTTGGGGAATTGGTAACGCAAGCAGAGGTGCAGTGCAACTAGGCAGGGAAGTCTCCCGTCAAGATGACAGGGCTCAGTGTTATGCCTTTTCGGGCAAGAACGAGATGGAGGTGTATGACGCATTGATCACATGTACTATTCTTGTCTGTGACCGGACTAATGTGTTATTTGATTCGGGTTCTACTTATTCTTATGTGTGTGTGCGATTTGCCTCATAATTTGCTATGATTTGTGATATACTTGATGCCCCCATCCATGTTTCTACCTAGTTGGAGAGTCTGTCATAGTCACCAATATCTATCATTTTTGTCTTATTTTGTTTATGGGTTTCCAGACTTGGGTTGATTTGGTGAATTTTGATATGACTGACTTTGATATAATCTTAGGCATGACTTGGTTGTCCCTCTATTATGTTGTGCTTAATTGTAATACTAAGTCTCTGGCTCTAGAAATTTCGGGAAGGGAAAAGTTAGAGTGGGAAAGGGTGTACAAACCTAAGCAAGCTAAGATCATATCCTTAATTCGGGCTAGGAAACTGGTGGGACATGGTTGTTTGGCTTATTTGGCTCATATTCGGTTGTTGAGGTTGAGTCTCCATCTATTGAGTCCATCCCTGTGGTGTCAGAATTTAGAGAAGTGTTTCCTACTGATTTTCCTAGTATGCCTCTGGATAGAGATATAGAAATCTAAATTGATTTGGAACCTGGTACCCTCCCCATTTCTATCTCTCAATATCGCATGGCTCCGGCAGAATTAAGAGAGCTTAAGTCTCAAATCCAAGAACTTCTTGATAAATGATTCATTCTTCCTAGTGCTTCCCCGTGGGGGTCTCCTGTATTTTTTGTTAAGAAAAATATGGTTGTATGAGGATGTGTATAGATTACTGGCAATTGAATACGGTCACCATTCGAAACAAGTACCCATTGCCTAGGATAGATGATCTTTTTGACCAATTGCAAGGTGTATCAGTTTTCTCTAAGATTGATCTAAGGTATGGTGACCATCAGTTAAAGATTAGGCCTGAGGATATGCCCAAGACGGCGTGTAGAACCCGCTATGGGCACTATGTGTTTCTAGTTATGTCGTTTGGGTTGACAAATATGCCTACAACTTTTATGAGTTTGATGAATGGTGTGTTCAAACCATTTCTAGATTCGTTTGTTATAGTCTTTATTGATGATATTTTGGTGTATTCAAAAAGTGAGGAAGAGCATGCCGACCATCTTCATATTGTTGTGGGTGTTCTTGGGAAACAAAAGTTGTATGCAAAATTTTCTATGTGTGAATTTTGGTTGACGTCGGTTGCCTTTTTGGGGTATGTGGTTTCAAAAGAAGGGTAATGGTAGATCCCCAAAAGATTGAAGCGGTTAAGAATTGGGTTCGGCCTAGTGTCACGACCCGGGAGCACCCCCTAGTCGTAACCGGCATACTCGACCTCGAAGAGGTCTAATACAAGCCTCTTAGCATTCATTCATCGCATAGACACTAAAACCATAAGGAATTTAAAACTTTCTTTACCAAGAAAACATTTCATAATTAAAAAATAATAAT
>JAJOOE010000524.1:0-60447 GCA_036250405.1 Solanum raphanifolium | reverse complement strand
TCCCTTGGACTTGCCTTCAGCTTTTTAAAGCTAAGGCATAAGTCTACAAGGGAGTACATGGCATTGGGCCCTCATTTGCACACATGCACTGCCCATGTGTTAAGGCAGTCCCCCCACGCATGGTGGTCCCCCCAGTTGGTCCTTAAACCCTCATGTGGGTTGCCTTAAAAAAACCTAAGGCATTGGTTCAAGGAAGCTTCTAAGGGTGGTGAAGGCTTTTACCTTCCTTGAACCCTCTCTAGAAAATATACTTAGTCAAAATTGGCTAAGGCATTGGTTCAAGGAAGGTGAATCCTTTCTCCTCCCTTGAACCCTCCCTTAAACTTATACTTAGCCAAATTTTTGGTCACTTTTATATCTCCAATTTATACATAAACTTATAAGGTTCATACGTTAGGCTCTAGTTTCACCTATCAATTTTTTGGTTGTTACATTATCTCCCCCTTGGGAACATTTGTCCTCGAATGACGATTTAGACACCTTACGGAATTTAAAGACTCATGACTAGCAGCCCAACAAGCATAAATTATCAAAATAATACGTCGCATAAAGGAGGAAACTTCAATTCCATTTCAACATAGTAAATGCAAAAAAAATGAAGTAGGAACTACATCTATCAACATTATATGCATGAAATTCTCATAATTAGTTATGTTCAAGGAGGAACTATCATCTCCTTGTCATAACATGCTCAACATACTCTCATGGAGCTCAAATGCAAATTTTCATTTTCAAATAGCATTTATTCAAGGAGGAATCTCTCAACTCCAAACTAAAGCATGCTCATGTATTCTTCTCATGATGTACAATAGGTAACTCATAGTCAATGCACCACAACATGAGGAAATCAATTTACTTAAACTCATCTTCTTCTAAAAACACAAGTTTTCACAAATATGCACAAAACTCATCAAATCACATAAACATGGGAGGAACTATCTTCTCCAACTTAAAACAAGTTTAACACCTCAATATGAAGCTAACATGCCATAACATAAAGAACTCTCCTAAGCACGTTTCTCAATTTTCATCATGAAGTCAAGTATGCAACATTATAATACAATGCACAAACTAGGAGAAAATCTCAACTCCATCTCAAACATACTCCATGAAACACAAGAAAGTAGGAACTACATCTACAAACTCATTATGCATGAAGACTTCAACATTTCTCATTTACATTGGAGGAATTACCTTCTCCAACTCAAAACATACTCATCGTAACACCTTGAAGCCAATTATACAATTACTTCTAAAAAAGCACATTTAGGCTTTTTCAACCTTTCACCTCATGAATCATATAGGCAACACATACTAAATGCATATCAACATGAGGAACAAAAGTCATAAAAGCTCTTTTTTCCCCTTAAACATGAATTCTCAAAAGCATGCATATCGTAAGGAGACCATGTAAACACATAAATCACACATGACTCCCAAAACATAAAATAAGCTCAACTAGGAACTCTTCGTCTCAAACTAGAATAGGAATAGAAGAAAGAGATGAGGATATCGGGATTTCAACAATCATGTTTTCTAAGCACATCATCTCCCCCTTGGGAGGAAAGCCTTTACTAAAGTCCTCAAGTAACACTTCTTTCAAGCAATCCCAAAGACATGACCAAACTCACCTTTGCTATCTTTGCAAAAGTCAATGGTTTCAACAACTTGCAATATCACCCTCTCATGACAAAATTAGGTACCAAATTCTAAAAAGGAGATATTTGTACTAAATCGTCATCTTACTCAATAGGTGATAACTAATGCACATTTCAAGAGACCCATATTCTTCCTAACCACCAATATTGGAGCACCCCATAAAGAGATACTTCATTATTTATCAATTCCCTTAGTTGCTCCTTCAACTCTTTTGACCCCTTTGGAACCATTCTATAATGAGGAAATGGAGAAAAGTTGCATATCCGGGCTAAGGTCAAGACCAACTAAGAATCTATTTCTCTCTTGGGAGGAATAACGACATTTTCTGTGAAAGGGGGGCAGGGAGCATAATTTAAGTCCCAACGGGGGATCTTTTTTTTTCTTTTTTGTTTCACATTTCTCATCAAAGGAGCTGAAAGCCACTTGACTGTAAGGAAAGGGGATTTTTTCATTACTTCAACTAGTATCGATTGATGGGAGAGAGACATATGTGGATTAGTACACAAAACTTTCGGAAACTCAGTCACTACCGGCACCGACTCTAGAGGAGGGGTTTGAATTCAACATCTTTCACCCTAGTCATAGGCTCATAAGGAAATTGGGACCTAACCATCCGGGTCCTATCATCAATAAACATACCATGCATGCAACCCATCCATACAAAGAGTCACCTCAAAAACCCAATATGTCAAGCTCTACCAAGTCGATAAAAGTAACTCTAGGGGACAAGGTAATGGGGCATCTTCCATAAACCCATTTGCTAAATTTATATCATTAATTGGGGTAAAAACAAAAAAAGGTTCTAATAAATCGTCCGGGGAAACATTAAACCTCATAGCCTCAAAAGGCATCATACAAGATAAGGTAGTACCGAAATACCACATAACACTTACACTTACATGAAATTACCAACATACCGGTACCTTCATCCGGAGAGTCTTCTTAGTCACCTCTAGTAGCATCCTTACTAAGAGCCTTACTAGGACATCACTCATAATCTCATATGAGTTTACCAAACCGGGTCTAAACTCTTCAAACTTACTATACCTCACAAGGTGAAAATTCAAGTCAACCTAAATCATGACATGGAGAACACTCACCAACCTTGTTAATTAAGGACTTCAAGTCCCCCTTAGGAGCAAGCCTATATAACCTCTTCTAAGCATCACTTCTTTTTATTCTAAGGTTAGAGCAAGTCATCACTTAAAACTTCACGCTCATCACCCAAGATGATTATAAACCAAGGTGAATTCCACTTCTACCCTTATTAGAGGAGTCTACTCACTTCACACATCTAGGTATTTCCAAAATACCCTATTCGTCAAATCTTTCAACATACTTCAAATATCATCATGACTTTTTACCAACATCACCATAACCATAAAGCAACCTCTCTTTACCAAAGGATTGCATCTAAATCCACCATATCAATTCCTAGCTAGTCATATTTCACAATTGGCATCACCACAAACCTTTTCTCCCTCAATCTATGTAGCATTTACCCTTTTCGGTAGTCACATCTTGAAGACCATCGGACAAGGGATAAGAGAGAGATCTTATAGAGTTAGGTTCTATGGCACAATTCAAGAGTAAAGAAGAAGTTAAATCCTAAGCATCTTATAGCCTCTAATTCATAAGTGTAGCACATGAGACATCAACCTAAAATTATCCCAAAATCTTATGCTCTGATACCAAGTTTATTGTCATGACCCGGGGTTACCCCAAGAAGCAACACGGCGTACTTGACCCCCGAAAGGGTCTCGTACAAGCCCTTAGCATAATCATCACATAAAGACATAGAATAATGCTGAAAAATTAAAACTTTTTCTTTACAATCAAAGTCATTTTATACAACAAACGGGAGTCTAGACATTGTCGCATTTGACCAATTAATACAATCGAATAGGGACAATGCCCTTACAATAGTCTCTAAATGGAAATACTAAAAGAAACTCAAAGTAAATTACTTGTCCTCAAAGCTTGAGGACTGACCAACTAAGCTTGGGGAAACTAACTAATCCAAGATTGAACCAAGAATACCACCACCAAGGACCAATCCCTACATTTTTAGAAAACATAGAAATATGGGTTAGCACAAAATGTACTAAGTATGGTAGCCATGGATAAAAACATTTAAAACATGCTTAAAAGGGACATTTTGTTTGAAACCGTGTTGTATGCCATTTTTTAACATCATCTTTGAAATAGTTAGAGAATGTAGCTCATAAGACAAACCATACACACTTCATAATAACATAGAGGATAGCATCATAGTCATAAGTACAATCTCCAACACAACATAATGCATACTCCAATCTCCACAAGATATAGTTCACATATTTAATCCAATGCCAAGATCATATCATCATAATAAAACCATCACATAAGTAACCTTGATCTTTAATCTTTACTTGTGCAATGCATATATAAGATCCCATAATCCTATCTACACTAAGTATTACTTCTAGGCCACCATGATCATGCATAACATACCTTGACCTTATTCATCGCCAACATTCATAAACAAGGAGACATTCATGCCCATATCTTATAATAAATAAAGTCACTAATAGCAACAATCCATATCATACATACATAATTCATATATCTTTATAGCATAAGGAAACAACAGTATAACCCCTTTATAAGTCTACTTGTGCAATGTACAAGTGAAGTCCCATACCCCCACTCAGACTAAGTAAAGCTCATTAAAAAGTCATTAGTATAGTCCATGTTCATATTCATAATAAAGCATACATTCATAATCATCATATCATATGAGAGACATACCATGCCCACTCTCAAAATCTACTTGTTCAATGCAAGACTGAAGTCCCATAACCCCATCCATACTAAGTAGAACTTCTGGAGGAACCATATTACCTAACTCATGTTCTTATCATAATTCATATTCTTATCGTATAGGGATAATCATACTCATTACATATACATAAGGAGAGTCATACCATAAAAACAATCCAATCAACATTTATCATACTCTTACCATAGCCTAATGAACCAACCCACAATCCCTTTCAAAGCTCACTTGTGCAATATACAAGGGAAGTCCCATACCCCCACTCCTACTAACTAAACTTATCAAGAAATTACAAGTATAGTTCAAGTCATATTCATTATCTTATTACATAGGGAGAAGTGCATTAACTGACATAGACCATGTGAGCTACATGGAATCCGGTGTCATATAAACCTACACCGAAAAAAGGCATCCTACTTGTCTAAGGTAGAACTAGACATATATAGCTATAATGTGTATCCACTAGCTAAAACCTATGCGGGCACATAGTTATGGGATAGGGAGATTGCTTCTAGAAACCCGGCCTATTTTACTAGCGGGAGAGTTTCCATCTCATGAGAACATATGTACCTGGCCTAAAACTAGCAGGAGAGTCTCTACCTCATTTGCCATATCCGCTCGGTGCTAAGAATTATTCTCCAACTTATACATAGTTAAGGAGAATTACAATTTCATATGAGAAAGAATACATTACCCTTCATTCAACCCAACTCATAATATAGCTCATTGATTCAACATGGTGAGAACTACCTTTCACCTTAGAATCATCATATAATCATCCAAGACAATTCATCCATAATCATGTGTAGTACTAAAGGAAACTAGTCTTTCGACAATACCATAATTCACACATTAGTCATTGGATTTTCACCATTCAAGTGGAACATAACTTCATACGTAAATACATGAAAATTAAGCACCTCCACCTTTCAAGTGGTTCAATCCATACGTATATAAGAATCTTAAACATAGAGTACCTTAATACATTGTCTTCAAGGCTATACTTAAAGATTCAACACTTACAATTTACCCTTCAAGAGTCATAGATCATGTCTTGCAATCACCCTTAGAAGTACTACTTTAAGAATGAATCAAACAAGACTAATTGACTAAATTAACATAAATACTATTCTAAGTATTCACATTGCATGAACAAACCCATCTCAATTTCATAAAGTTGGGGTCATGGGGAAGGACATGGGTTCATGAGGAATTTCACAATAAAAACCATCATTAAACATCAAATTCATCATAATATAGGATAATTAATAGAAAGAAATCATTTTCAAGAAGAACCCATGCCTAGAATCAAAACCCTAGTTTTTGAACAAATTCCTAATTTCGAAAATTAGTGTTGAAGGGCTTCATGGAGAAACAAATTCCATGAATGAAGGTTCTCATACCTTAATTGAAGCTTTGCCACGAAATTGGAGTGGAAACCTTGGAGCTTGAACCCTAATCTTGAAGCTTTTCGTGTTCTTCAATGGAGGAACTTGTAGAGAGAGAAATATTGGAGAAGAGATGAACATTTTATTTTGAAGTGGGTGTTTGTGAAAGTGATTAATTTTGGGGATATTTTAATATAAAATCCCTTATATAGTTATTTAGAAATAAAATATACCCACTTTCTAATTTGGCTTTAAAATAATATTTATGGAAACGCCCCTGCACATATGGACTTAGCAAAAAAAACTAAGGAAATGTTTAAGGAAGCATTTAAGGTCCTTGAAGTGGTCCACTATCCTTGGACCCTCCCTTGGACTTTGCCTTTGGGTTTTTAAAGCTAAGGCATATCAATGGGAGTATTCAAAAGGCCTATTTATACCATATATATATTTATTAAAAAAATAATATAGACTATACCCAATTAATTTGGACTAAAAAGGAAATTACAAAATCACCCCTTTTTATGCCTCCCTTGGATTGCCTAAATAAAACTAACGCAATTACCAAGGTAGCTTTTAAGGCCCTTGAATTTATGTACCTTCCGTAAACCCTCCCTTGGACTTACCTTTAGCTTTTTAAAGCTAAGGCATAAGTCTACAAGGGAGTACATGGCAGTGGACCACCACTTGCACATGTGCACTGTCCATGTGTTAAGACAGCCCCCCACGCATGGTGGTTCCCCCACTTGGTCCTTAAACCCTAACGTGGGTTGCCTTAAAAAAACTAAGGCATTGGTTCAAGGAAGCTTCTAAGGGTGGTGAAGGCTTTTACCTTCCTTGAACTCTCTCTTGAAAATATACTTAGTCAAAATTGGTTAAGGCATTGGTTCAAAGAAGCTTCTAGGGAAGGTGAATCATTTTGCCTCCCTTGAACCCCCTTTAAACTTATACTTAGCCAAATTTTTGGACCCTTTTATATCTCCAATTTATACATAAACTTATAAGGTTCATACGTTAGGCTCTAGTTTCACCTATCAATTTTCTAGCTGTTACAAGCACCCACCATATCAACCTCGTTTATGCATCCTTCTTTGCCATTAGGTAAAGGAGTGCAGCATGATCACTTTGAACAATTACTTTGGTGCCTAACAAGTTTGCCCGAAATTTCTCAAATGCATAGACTACCTCAAGAAAGTCTTGTCCAGTAACTGTATAGTTACGTTGAGCACTGTTTAGAGTCTTGCTTGCGTAATAAATTGGGTGAAAAAGTTTGTTGCGTTTCTTCCCCAGCACAACACCCAATGCCGTTCCACTTGCATCACACATTACTTCGAAAGATTCTGACCAATCAGGACTAATAATGACCGGGGTAGATACTAATTTCTCCTTCAAGCACCAGAAAACCACCATACAAGCATCATCAAATTGGAATTTCACCTCTTTCTCTAAGAGTTTGCATAAAGGATATGCAATCTTTGAGAAGTCTTTGATGAACTCCGGTAGAAACCGGCATGTCCTAAGAAACTACGAACCCCTTTTATTGAAATTAGTGGTGGTAATTTCTCAATTACTTCAATCTTCGCTTTATCAATCTCCAGCCCCTTTTGTGACACCTTGTGACCAAGTATTATTCCTTTTTTAACCATGAAGTGACACTTTTCTCAGTTGAGGACCAAGTTCGTCTCCATACATTTTTGGAGAACTTGTCCTAAGTGTTCTAAGCAAGTCTCAAAAGTATCACCCACAACTGAGAAGTCATCCATAAATACCTCCATTGAATCTTCTACCATGTCGGAAAAAATCGATAGCTGCAACGTTAGAAGGTTGTCGGGGCATTGCATAATTCGAATGGCATCCTTTTAAAGGTAAAAGTCCCATAGGGGAATGTGAAGGTAGTTTTCTCTTGGTCTTTTAGTGCAATGGAGATTTGGTTGTAACCAGAATACCCATGCAAAAAGCAATGCCAACCTCTTTCCGAGAGTAGATCAAGCATTTGATCCATGAAGGTCATGGGGAAGTGGTCTTTTTCAGTCTATGAGTTTAACTTCTGGTAATCCATGCATACCCTCCATCCGATCACTAGCTTCATAGACACAAGTTCCTCCTTTTCATTCGGGACCACTGTGATACCCCTTTTTTTGGCACACATTGCACCGGGCTTACCCATTTTCTATCAGCAATAGGGTAGATCATACCTCTGTCTAACCACTTTATTATCTCCTTTTTCAGCACTTCTTGTATTGATGGGTTCAATCTCCGTTGATGTTCAACACTCGGTTTACACTCACTAACAAGCTAAATTTTGTGAGTGCAGATACCGGGAGAAAGGCCCACTATATCAGCTATGGTTCAACCTATAGCTTTGATATGCCTTCATAACACCTGAAGAAGCAATTTCACCTGCCATTCAAGCAACTCAGCCGCAATAATCACCGGTACAGTGTTATTTTCCCCTAAGAAAGCATACAGGAGATGGGGGGAAGTGCTTTTAATTCCAGATGTGGTAGTTCTTCTGTTGATGGCTTTGCGAGAGGACTCTCTCTATTTTTCAAATCAATGTCCAATTTCAATGGAGTTTTTGAATACCCTCCCGAGCCTGAAAGAGAAGCTACTCACTCTTCATAACCTTAAATTTCAAATTCATCAAAGTTAGCAAGCACAACTTCAAGAGGTTCGGTAATGCACATCAAATGACTCACGCTAGCCACCGCCTCATCGATAACATCAACGGTAGACACCACATGAATACCACTTGGGTGTTTCATTGACTTACAAACATTGAAGGTTACTTCATCTTCGTTCACCCGAAACTTCAACTCTCCGCTTTCAACATCCACCAATTCTATTCCGGTTGCTAAGTATGGTCTTCCCAAAATAATGAGAATTTCAGCATCTATTTCACAATCAACAATGAAAAAATTGGCTAGGAAAATGAACCGATCAACCATCACCAATATGTCGTAAAGTATCCCCACAAGATGTTTGATTGAACGGTCAGCCATTAAGAGTCTCATTGTGGTTGCTTTTGGTTCACCCAACCCAAGTTATTTGTATATCGCATAGGGCATCAAGTTGATGCTTGCCCCCAAATCGCATAAATCTTTAGCGAATTGAAGCATGCCAATGGTGCAAGGGATTGTGAATGCCCCGGGATCCTCTCTCTTTTTGATCAACTCCTTACTCATAATTATATGGGAAACTTAAATTGTCACAAAATCCAAGCTCCTTTTCTTTATGACTAACTCTTTCATGAACTTGGCATATCCCAGAATTTCTAACAATGCCTATACAAGGGGGAGATTAATTGACAATGTCTTAAAAACCGATAAGAATTTCTTGAACTTCTCATCTTCATACTTCTTCTTCAAACGTTGGAGAAATGGGGGAGGTATTTTGGGCAGAGGTTGCATGACTTTTGGAATTTGAACGTGTTGTATTACTCCCTTTTGTAGGTCTTTGGCAATGCTTTGATGGCTAAGTAACTCTTGTTCCTCTATAACTTTATCTTCTTCATGCTTTTGAGCATATTCATTTCCCATCACATTAGCTATTGCCACCTTTCCTCTACCAGTAACTACATCCAGCCCTCTAGCGTCATCTTCCATCGTCATCTGTGGTTTCAATTGAGCTAATAATAAACTCAATTGTCCTTCAAGTATCTTGATGGCATCAGCATGAGAGTTCACTTTACTGTTCAATGATGAAAAGTCATTTTTCATCCCTTTCAACAAATCATCTAAACTTTCAACTTTATCAAGTATGCGTGACAACAAGCTATTCACCCGGGGACTACTTGCACTCCCTTTTGATTTTAGGCTTTCACTCGAGTGAGTATGGTTATCATCATGATCATCTTCCCTTCTCCAATAATCATTTTGCTTAGCCCAATCTTGATAGGATCTCCTTTGTTCTTCTCCCTTGTGATAGTCCCAACCTTAATTTCCGCCTCGCTGTAGATAGCGTGGGTGGAAACCCTCCTCATATATCTTGGAGCTCAAACCTTGATTCTCCCCCGACCTTGAGTAATCGGAAGTAGAACCCTCCTCAACTCTAAACACTTCACAGGTCCCCTTCATGTGCTCTTGTAGAAATTCCATTTGGGTCAACATCTTCTTGATGTTTTCATCCCTCTCTCTCTCTCTTTATCAAGTTGTTCTTGCGTTAGTCTAAAAGAAAATGAAGAGACTTGATCCTTTTGGGTCTACCACGCTTGGTCTATTCTAGTCATTTCATCAAGAAGAAACGAAGCTACCTTAAATGATTGTAACATTATTCCTCCTTGTACCAATTGATCAGCCACTCCTTTATGAACCAAATCAAGACTTCAGTAAAAATATTGAAGTAATAAATCGTTTGGTAACCCATGAGTTGGGCATTTAAGTAGGAGTTTCTTACACCTTACCCATGTTTCATGGATGGGTTCCTCCTCCCGTCGCTTGAAACCTTTAATTTCGTCTCTAAGTTTCATCATCCTTGATGGAGGAAAGAACCTTGTGTTAAATGTTATAATCAGCTTCTCCCATGATGTGATGGAATTGTTTGGTAACTTGGCTAACCACTTATTAGCTTCTCTTGTTAAGGACAGTGGGAATAACCGCATCCGGATTGACTCTTGTGACACATTTTTGAATGAAAGAGGGCTAAAAACCTCTATAAAATTTCTTACGTGCTCATGCGGGTCTTCGTGATCTTGCCGTCCATATAGTCCCCTCATTTGGAGTAAGTGAAGAGTGGTGCTAGTGACTTCAAACATCGCATTCTCATCAGCTTGTGGGATGCAAATTGCACCCATTCCACCCGATTGAGCTGGGTTGTAGACACTATTGATATCATCTATACCATCTCGATGACCTACTTGGCTAGCATTCATCTCTTCTTCACTCATGTTCACTTCTACGTAGTCCAACCAACTCTTACGCAAAGCAACCAAAGCTAATTCAACTACAACCAACAAATTTGAGAGTGTAAAATCTTCAATCAAAGAATTCTAAGTAACGCTACTCCCCGACAGCGGTGTCATTTTGATTAACTTATCAAAACACTTCATCCAATACTAAGTGTCAACGATCGTTCATTAGTAATATAACCCAACAAAGTAAGTTGGCGTCGAGTCCCAAGGGAGTAGTTTTTCCTTCAAATTCGAAGATGAAGTTGTGACAACAATCTCTTCAATGAAACACTTGTTACGCCTTTATGGGTTGAGTTTCAAATGTCAAATTTCACGAATCAACACGAAATAAACAAATAGTAAAGTAGAATTTGGGGAATCAACCAGCCAATTGTAGAATTTTACTTTAGAGAGTGAATGTTGATACACACAATAGGGTAATTTGTTATGGGTAGGTGCCTTATATAAGATAACTTTCTTTCGAAAAATTACCTTTTCTATGTTGAATTCTCTCGAACATCAACACTAATCGGAAGATGCCCAGCCCTTTGTCCTCATCAAATCCACTCTCTCGAGCTGGATACAAAGGATAGATTTCGTATTTCACTCTCTCGAGCTGAAATCCAGGCAACCCACTACTAAGGATGCTAAGTTTGCTATCGTGGTTTTGTGCCTCTCTCTCGAGCAAGCTCACAACACTATACTTGTTACACTAAATATGCAAAACATCTTCAAAACGCAACAACAACTCAGATCCACTTCAAATTAACCCCATTATGTGCAATTCAACAATACCCACTTAGCAAAACTCAACAATTGGCTTCATAGTCAAAACCCCAAGAGAAGGGTTTTAGCCACTCATATCGGAAGTAGAAAAATCAACATCCATCCTCACTCCCATAGTTGAGTACAAAATGAGAATTATATGAGGAAATCAACTAAAAATCTTCTCTATTACAGAATCTCTAAGAAAATCTTGCTAAAATCACTTGCAAAAGCCTTTGTTAGTGTTTTCTCTCTAAGTAATTTCTTCCTCATGTTTTTGAATAACTTTCTCTCTCTAGCCAAAACTAATTTAAACAAGTCTGATGTGTTACTTGGCGAGGTAAGTCGGGTGTTATCGACAAATCGGCAATTCTTCATCTCGCCTTCATTTTTCACTTCTTCTTGGTCTGGCTAATGTAACTTTAGGCGATCCAGGTCGGGATCGCCAAATAATTCCGTGATTCGCCCTTTTTCCTTCTATCTCGCCCATAAGCACTTGCTTGAATCTTCTTCAGCACTTTTGGCGACTTGGTTGTCCTACGTCGAAAATATCGGCGACACGCCAAATGGAATTGCTGCTCGCAGAATTCACCCCCATTTTAGCTCCAGCAATCTATAACTTTAGGCGGTATCTTTTCAATTTGGCGATTCACCGAGTGACATCGGCGATCAGCAAGTCTTCATTTCTTCATTCCTTTAGTTTGCTTTTTTCCTTTTTTGATCAATAGTGTCCATGGATCGTTCCTACATCCAAATACCTAAAATTCAAGGATTTAAATCATTCATTGGCATAAAACATGCATTTGAGGACAATAATTATATTAAAATAAATCCCTAAATGAGTCCAAATCGTGGACTCATCACTTACCTCGTTAAATCAACACACAACCTAGGCTGACCGTGGATGCATCACAATAAATCACTTAACCATTTGAACTATTTGGTAGAGTCAAGACAGGAGCTGTAGTCAACCTAGTCTTCAATTCTGAGAAGTTTTTTTCACACTCATCTCACCACTGATAGTTGACCTTCTTCTGACTCAACTTGGTCAATGGGGAAGCTATGGATGAAATCCCTTCAACAAATCTCCTATAATAACTGGCCAAACCCAAAAAACTTCTGATATCTACTGGAGAGGTGGGTCTGGGCCAGCGTTTCACTGCCTCAATTTTCTAAAAATCCACTTGAATCCCTTCACTAGATACCACCTGACCGAGGAAAGTGACCGACTGTAACCAGAATTCACATTTTTTGAACTTAGAAAATAAGTAGCGTTCTTTAAGAGTTTGCAGAACAACTTTGAGATTAGTCACATGCTCTTTCTCACTCCGAGAATAAATGAGGATATCATCAATAAAGACGATAACAAATAAGTCGAAATACTGTTTTAACACCCAATTCATTAAGTCCATGAAATCTGCAGGAGCATATGTTAGTCCAAATGACATAATCAAAAATTCATAATGACCATGAAGGCTGTTTTTGGGATTTCACTATCTCTCACTTTGAGCTAATGATAGACAGATATTAGGTCTATCTTAGGAAAAAAACTAGCACCCTGAATTTGGTCAAACAAGTTATCAATCCTGGGGATGGGATACTTATTCTTGATTGTGACTTTGTTGAACTGCTGATAGTCAATGCACATTCTGAGCGAACCATCTTTCTTTTTCACAAACAACACTGGAGCACCCCATGGAGAGATACTAGGTCTCATGAAGCCCTTATCTAGAAGGTCTTTCAACTGCTCTTTCAATTCATTAAGCTCGGCTGGATCCATTCTATAAGAAGGAATCGAAATAGGCTGGGTATGTAGAATGAGATCTATTTCGAAGTCGATTTCCCTTTTAGGATCAACTCTGGGAAGATCTTATGGGAATACTTCTAGGAATTCATTTACTACAGAGACTGACTCAAGAGTTGGGGCTTCGGAACTTGAATCCTAACCCAAACAATATTATAGATATACCCATTGGAAATCATTTTGCGGGCCTTAAGGTAAGAGATAAATCGACCTATGGGCACTGATCTACTACCCTTCAATTCTAAGACTAGCTTGTTTGGAAACTGAAACCGAATGATTCTAGTTCTACAATCGACTGAGGCATAACATGAATGTACCCAATCCATCCCTAGAATGATATTGAAATCTACCATTTCTAACTCTACAAGATCTGCTGAGGTGACTTTTTAGGAAACTGTAGCAGGGCGATTTTTGTATACCCGTCTAGCTATAACTGGGTCACTAACTAGAGTAGAGACTGAGAAGGGTTGTGAAAGAGTTTCTGGACTGACACTGAAACTGATATATAAGGAGTTACAAAAGACAACGTTTCCCCTGGATCTAACAATACACAAACATCTAAATGAAATATTTGTAATGTACTAGTGACCACATCTGGCGATCTTGGAGTGTATACAACCTATTCTGGCGTTGACTGCCAACACTACCGGACGAAGCACCCTGCTGAGTTAGGCGACCTGCTGGTGCTGCTATAGTTGTAGATTGATCCCTATTGTTGTTACCTCCTTGCACATACCTCAACGAAGGGCAATTCTTCAACCTATGGCCAGATTGACCACACCCAAAGCACCCTTCCTTGCCTGCAAGACACTCGCCTAGATGGTTCTTACCACACTTTAGACAAGTTGGGAAGGTCTTGTTACCTGAAGCACTCCCCTGAGACATAGAGCCTGATGCCCTACCGTTTTGATCCTATCGGAACCTGGGAGATGGAGCACTAGGTGATTAAGGTGTTTGGGCTGTTGATCTCTATTGAAACTGTGAGCGATTTCCATCGCCCGATTTTTTATGAGAGTATTTATGATTTCGTGTTCTAGCCTTCTTGTTGTCCTTAGTCATTTCCCTAAGCTTGTCACCCTCAACCTACTAGGGAATGAGTCATAAGCCTAGAGATATTCATATCCACTAACAGTATAGCATTCTTGCACTCTATCTTTATCAAGTCGGATACCTTAAACAAAAACTTACTCATTTTGCCCTTGGATCGACAACAATGTGTGGAGCATACCTGGAGAGTTGAGTGAACTTAAGTCCATACTCTTGGAGTGACATGTTACCTTGTCTCAAATTCATAAACTCCTGAGCTTTAGCCTCCCTGAACTCTCTCGAGAAGATCCTGTCCAGAAAAGCTCTAGTAAAACATTCCCAAGTCACAGGAGCTGCATCTGTACCCCTGTTTTCTTTCCATTGAGTGAACAAAATAAGAGCCATATCTTTAAGCTGGTAGGATTCCAACTCAACCCTATCATTACTAGTCACTTGCATCACCCCAAAGATTTTCTTAACCTCATCAGTGATGTTCTGTGGGTCCTCACCAATCTGCGACCCTAGAAACTCAAACGGATATATTCAAACAAAAGCACAAACCCTGGTTATTGTTGGCCCAACATTAGTATTAGTAGAAAAAGGGTCAACTGATTGTTCTAGTTGGCTACATTCTAAGCCAAAAGCTGGATAGCATTCCAAAACTCTACATTCGAAAACATCATGATCTGGGACTGGAGGAAATGTGTTAGCGTTGCGGGCATTAGCATTCCTTCTGTAAGCTCTACGAGGAGGCATGATCTAAAACACAGTACGACGAATTAGAAATGAGAAATTGGATCATACCTCATGCACGATAAAAGTAGCAAAAAAAGGAAGATTTTCCTAAAACACTCTGTAGCCTCCCTCTCATTAGATGTAGTGCACTTCACACCGATGAAAATAACTCTACTTAGTGCGGCTTTCAGACATCCTAGGACTTTTGAATCTAATGTTCTGATATCAAATTTATCACGCCTAGAGGCTACCCCATTGACGTAAACACGTGACCTAGGATCACGAGTGACCCCAAGTTAACCCTTAACTAGCATATCATAAGCATACTAAAGATAACAGAATAAAGAGATACTATGTGAAAGCTAAAACATGAGATAACTGAATGTGAGGAACACCCAATACTGATCTAAATAAATATAGAGCTTACTAAGAGTTTAGTGATACTGAACAATTACTCAAAAACTAAACTTGAGTCTAACACTGTGTTTGAAAACCCTCTTACTGACTAGAGTTGCTGGGACATGCCCCCAGCTAACTCTAGCAAAACTGAAAACTGAAAGTAAAGGATAATATGAAATGCATGTCTATTGTCCTCAAAGTATGAGGACTCACCACTAAAGTTGTTGAATACGGATTGGGAACCAATCTATGCGTGATCTGGATGCTGAATACCTGAACCTGCAGCATCAACATAATATGCTGAGACCGAATACTGAAGTATAAACTGAAAAAACTTGGTCAAACGCACTAGAGTCTGATTGTGAGAGCTATTATTAACTGACATAAAACCACGTGAGCTAAACACGGAGTCCGATGTATACGCCCTATTGAGAGGACCCAGTATACCTTGCCATAGGTATAAAGGCATTACTGGCATGATCACTAAATTTGATGCCCACAGAGGAGACGTATAAACATATGGGGGCACATAGTTTTGGGACTATAAGGGTACGTTGAACCCTAGTCCAACTCAATGTTAAGTCTAATCCCAACTGCATATGTATATGACACATTATGATTGAAATACTTAAATGCTGAATAGCTTAAAATAATAACATGCAAAATCTGAGAATGTAACAATTATCTACTCACAATGTGACATTCAAAAACTGAAGCATGATTATATGATTTACTGACCTAGCAAATGTAATTCATGAACTAAGAGAATCTACACCACTAGGGTTCTGAGTTTCATGCAAAGAACTAAAGAATGATTCCACAAAAACATGATAAATTGATTAGGAACACTATAACATCTAAATCACAAAATATATCTAAAGTTTCTAGAAACCCTAGGTCTAAACAAGATATAGGGAATCAAGAGTCTTACTGAATTCTAGGGACCTAGTGGACGAAAGGAATCCACTAGTGAAATCCCACATACCTGGTGATGAATTTCACGGAGAAATCTTTCGATTTCTAGGCTGGAACTGAAGAAAACCTGTTGCGTGTTCTTGAGAAATCTATTGCCTCTTTTCTCTTCATTTTCGCCTCTAAGCTTGGTGAATTTTAGAGAATAATAGTTTTGGGTAAGTTCTATTAATTACTAGGCTTAAACTGAGTAAAATGACGTAGTATAGAGATTAAATGACGTAGTTTAGGCGTCCAACACATAGGGAAAAAGACTAAAATGACCCTACTTAAAATCTGATGGGGGCCTTCCACGGACCCTATGACGGACCGTAAAACGGACTACGGCCCGTCAAGTGGGTCGTGGTCCTTGGGTAGTGACTACTGGTTCTGGGTGGCCCAACCACGAGCCCTACCACAGCCCATGTGAAGGACTAAGGACCGTGAAGGTCACTGTGGTTCTTCACTTGGGATGGGGTCTGCTGGCTCAGGTCCACGGATGCCACCGTGGCCCGTCATCAAGACCACGGTCTGTGAAGGGCTTCGTGGTCTGATGCTTGCGCCTGGTGAGTTTTGCATGGCTTCCACGAGCCTCCCCACGGCTCGTGTGATGGTCCACGGCCCGTGAAGGGTCCTGTGGTCCACCATTTTTGGGTGGGTGTGAACAACGGGCAGGTCGACAGACCGTGGTTCCTTTCACGGTCCGTGAACCCTGCCGTGGTTCACTAATTTTCTGTTGTTCTGGTCTGATAAGTTCTGAGGTGTTACAGAAAAAAATCCTATACAATTCTTTTAGAATAAATGACGGGCTAGCCCACTCCAATACATGGTCCTTTTAAGATTGTGGGATTTCCATTTAAAGGTCTTTTTAAAGGAAAAATCTATGTAACTAGAAAAACATAAATTTGTTATAAATTCATTGAATAATGGATTGCCCATTTGGTTTATTTTTGAACTACCAAATTCATGTATGTATATTCCCTAGGTGATATGAACCCCCGCCCCCCCATTTGGATATCTCAACCTATAAATTGAGATATCATTCATCATTGTATGATACACTTGAATATGAAGAAAAGTCTTCTCCTTTATCTTACTTATATTGTCTTTTTCACTTTATCATTATATTGTTCTGAGCTTGATTTTATAATACGTTATCAGCACGAGTTTCTATATTAATATTATGGTGCTTGATAGCAATACAGCTAGAAGATTTTTGTACTTTTCCATTCTCAAAATTTCTATTAAAGAAAAAAAAGAGAAACAATAACGTCGACAAACTCCATGACAGAGTTGGGTTGTTCCAAGATGCATCCAAATTATTTATCATCATGCTCCTATTATTTAGGGATTAACTTTTCCTATCTATTCTAATTTAAGTTATTTTAAGAGTTAAAGATTAGACTATTTTATATTACATAATAATGTAATTGTAGTTTTGCAGGAATTGGAGTTGATTAAATCAACTAATCATATGTAAGCTTTAGAAAGTATTGCTTACATTTAATTATTATTTGTCGGCTGTACTAACTATTGGAGAAGTAGTAATATGAAGATTCGATTCCTCCGAATAGTGAGATGATTTGACTAATTTTGTTCGTACATATATTTGAATAAACAAATTCTCTTTTTAATGATTAATATTTTAAAATTTAGTTGCACTAATTGTATAGTTGAGGTGGTGCAGGAAATTATATAAATGGAAATAGAGATTCAATTGATATTTGTTAAGAGAAATTTAAGAGGATATGAAATAAGTCCATTTCACTTGACCTACTATCGCACTTGTTAAGAGAAAATCAAGTAATATCGCACCAAAAGGGGTAAGACATCGGATTTGAATCTTGATGCACCATAATGATAAGGTATTGGATTCAAGTCCCACAAAATTATGGCTTAAGGCACCTTTATATGGATAAGACATTGAGCTTGAGTATCAATGCATCATACTAGTGATATAATGATGACTAAGGTAAAAATAATATATTTTTTATGAAAAGTCATGAAATTCGTCCCAATGAATTTGCTCCACTCCGTGAAGAAAAAGTGGTTGCAATATATTTTAACGTTGAAATTTGCCCAATTGATTGCTCCATTGTATCGTATGAATGTGGTAGCAACGAATAATAAGTCTGAAAGATGATAAATGATTGAATGTATCAGTAAGGGCATGGAATGACGAAATAATAATAGTCATTATTGTGGTGAAAAGAACACTACATGTTCTCAAAATAATCCTTCAAAATGTGAAGGAAATTTTTGTCTTCAAAACAATATGAAAGGTCATCGTACATGTATTTCTCGTATGACCTAATAATTTGATAATTTTATAAATCCTCCATCAAAATAAAAGAATATAAAACTGCGGTGCACTTTACCTTTCAAAGTGATGTTGAGGTGGGTCATGTAAATATGTCAAATATGAAAGTATGACATGTATAAATGGTTATGGTCAACTCATGAAGAGATTGTGTATTGTCATAAATATCTTGAATGTTTGCTCATTGTTGAAAGTGAATCTGTCAAAATATAAAGGAAAAATATATGAATAAGAACATATTCATGTATGGCTGGAAATATACCATAACTCACCTCTACGAGAGGTTTGAGAGAATTAAATAAATTTTACTTAGCAGAAATGGTCAATGGTCGTGTATGTTTATACGTCATAAATATTATGGTATATTTACCGTAAAATATCGAAAGGAAAAAAGAAAGAAGTAATTCTTGCCTATAAAGATTGTGGCCATGACCAAATAATATTATTGTGTGACAATACAAATTTGTCATTGATTGTGTACCTATGGTAAGAAAAAAGTGAAGAAAGAAACATGTCTTGCTTGTAATAATTTTGACCATGAAAATAATAATATAATTTTCTCCATGAATGAGATGCTCACCATACGAATGATGTCATAAAAATGTGATAGTACACAAAATCAATTGTAAGCTCTAACAAGTTGTGTTATTATCAAATAATAATATTGGGGTTATAGTAAGTCTCAAAAGAAACTTTTTATGTTTCGAATAAATTGAAAAGAAAAATTACTATATTGAGACTATAAATTATAAAAAGGTTAATATCTTCAGATTACTACAATCAAAGTAGATTATAAATATTTATGTAAAAGATTACCCACTTTTTCCTCTTGTTTGTTGCACACAAAATGGGCATGCTGATGAAATCACATGCAAAAGTAAATTATAAATGTACTGAAATAAATATCAATTGGCTAAACCGATTGACCATTTCTGTTTTAATGTGATGTAAAATAAAATGAGAATTCACGTGGTTATATGTTGAAGAAACAAAAGATTCTTCAAGAACTCTAATGTGTTTCTAGTTTTCATGATAAAATTATCATTGTACCAGTTAAGGTTGAAATATTATTTCCTAAAATTATTTGGAACATATAAAAAGGTGAATATGGGCCCATTCACTTGCCATGTTGACCGTTTACTATTATGATTTAATCGATGCATCTATGGTATGGTCACATGTGAGTTTATTATCAACTTGCAAATTAATTTTTGTAAGGTTGTTTGCTCGAATTATAAAATTATGATCATAGTTTCAAATTATAAAATTATGTTGATAATGTTGGTGAGTTTAGCAGAAATTGTATGCCTCTAATTATAACTAACCCAATGGTTACGAGAAAAAATCTCCCTAAAGAAGTTTGGTATGAGATGAATTTATTTAATAGGTAACAACACTTATATGCATCAAGACAATAAAGGTCCCCTATCAAATTGGTTCAGGGTCAAGAACCAAAAATTTTCATCTAAAACTTTGAATGTGCGATTATCATTTAATTGCACCACCACACGCATAAAGATGCTTCCCTAAATGAAGTTGGGATGAATAACAGAGTTTCTAACATTAAGGGGAGAGATGATTGACAGCTGAAAATTATGTGAGAGATGAATTATGAATTATCTAGTCCTTTATCTAAAAAAATGTGAACTTAAAGTTTATGGGATAATTCATTTGCATAATGTTGCAAATCAATTGTCAGATGAGTTTACTGACCTTGTGTTATAATTCAATTGTAAATACTCCAACGAGAAGTCTTTGTTGAACAGAGTCTACGATACGCTTGAAGCGTGATAGACCGATCGATTCCAAATATAAAACTCCTTGAGGAAGGACAGGAGAAAATGATCAAGATGGTCATGATAAAGAGGCAGGTGCTTTAAAGGAGCACGACGACATGACACTTCATAAAGTATTGATAAATATTCAGATATCTGAAATGATGAAAAATGAAGAAATCTCGATAAGTTATGTCATAATGAAATCGATATCAAATGACCGTCGATGATATCTTTAATATAAAGAAGCACTCAATAGTACATATCGTGATGAGGATATTGAATTCAAATTTTTCACATAGTGTGGACAAATAAATGATTGACCAAATAAAATGCATAATTCAAGTATATTTTGTTTCACTTAGAAAAGTGACGTTTTGGACTGATAGTCCATAATCAAGTTATAATGTCAGTGAGGTATAAATAAATTATTATGCGATAGTATAACCGTAAGATATCAAGTACGACTTCTACTTTGGGGTATAAAGATTTTTCGTAAAGTCTTGATAGTATTGGAGATATTTTTCCCTATGATGGATGCAATGAGGTTTGATTTGATATGACAAAATATGAAAAACTTGAATGCATATATTGAATAATTGTCATGTCTAGCTAGACACTGAAGGCTATATAAAATCCTTGAAGCATTCAAGGTGTGTGAAGCATTGAAAGGTTTGAAAGAAACTTTTTCAATAAAGCTTCAAGAATCCTTACATGGAATGAAATAATCAAGGAAGAAAGGGTATAAAAATGACCCTATTTGTCCTTACATTTTTATAAAAAGGTAGGGAGCTGAATTTATTATAATCGTTGTGTATGTTGATGACTTGAACATTATTAGCACTCTAAAAGAGCTTCCAAAAGTCGTCGAGTGTTTATAAAGGAAACCTATAATGAAAAGATCTTGGTAAGATAAATTTTTGTCTTGACCTACAAATTGAAAATTTGACAAATGAAATATTTGTCCATCAAGCAATCTACATTGATTTTTTTTTTTTGCGATTTTATAAGCATAAATGACATTCATTGAGTACCCCAATGATTATGAGATCGGTTGACATAAATAAGGATTCATTTTGATCTCAAGAAAAGGATGAAAAACTTTTTAGTGATTAAACTCCATATATCAGTCAATTGGAGGCACTAATGAACCTTGCTATATACAATCAAATATTTTGCAGTGAGTTTATTGACAAGATTCTGCTCCTCCCAAAAAGAAGATGTTGAAATGACATCAAAGACATTTATTTGAAGTTATTTGACAAGATAATCAACTGCAAATGAAAGTGTCCACAAGATGATTGTTACTATGAATAAGTTGAATGAACAATTTACTTGCAACAACGAGGTCATGAATATAGTGATTTTCAATAATATGTTCGGCTAAACTCAAACCCTCATCATATACATGGAACCAAAAAATGAGATATCAGGATGAATTCAATCATGCTACATTTTCATGAATGTGATTTGATTACAAACACACTGTCAATATTTGAGAAGTTGGTAAATGAGATTGGATGATATCATCATAAGAAATTAAGTGATATTTTAATAGGGGGAGTATAATACGCGTTGCACTCTTTTTTCCTTGACCGAGGTTTTGTCCCACTAGATTTTCCTGACAAGATTTTTAATGAGGCAACAAATAATACGTATTAAAATATATGCGTATTCTTTTTTCCTTCCCTAGAATTTTTTCCCATAGGTTTTTTCCTAGTAAGGTTTTAACGAGGCACATTATCAATGGACAATCAAGGAGGGTTGCTATAAATCCAATGAATAGTGGGTTGTCCATTTGGTTTATTCATTAACTATAAGATTGATGTATGTATATTCCCTAGGTGATATGAACCCCGCCCCCCTTTTTGGATAACAATGTATCTACTAGTTTAGTCATTGAACATGGTGACCTTTGGAGTGATATCTCAACCTATAAATTGAGATATCATTCACCATTGTAAGATACACTTGAATATGAAGAAAAGTCTTCTCTTTCATCTATTTATATTGTCTTTTTCTCTTTATAATTATATTGTTCTCAGCTTGATTTTATAATAAAATCTCATATTTAGTTTTAAAATTTTACTTTAAAATAATTACCTAACAAAGCTATAATATTATTTTAATAGTGAATTACAGGGTTATACACAATACCCTATTTCATGCATACTTATAAATTGTACCTGACTAATTTTTTTCTTTAACCTTTCTCTCACTTATACTATTCATATTTCTCTATCATGTCATGACTCCATCAATTTAGCATAATTTACTTTTAATTTCTTCAATTTTAAATCATAACTTTTCCAAAATTTTCTCTTTTATGATTTCTCATACCAGCTAAATATTTTAATTAACGATAAGTGTATCTACTTATTTCTTCTTTCGGTGGAAAAACTAATGTTGAAGGGACTGTCCAAACTAATTATGAAATTTGTATTTTAACTACCTGACCCGATCATCATGAGTAGGCCAATAGAGAAGAATTTGGGCCAGAAAACTTTTCTGGTAATGACTTAAATTTGTTTGGCTAGTGAGCCTAAAAAATAGAATCAGGGCTAGATGAAGTCTAGGTTCATCCGGGAATGGGTTGTGTGTGATCTTAATTTTAGGTAATACATTCTTGTTTCCGAGACATTATCTAGTTCTAGAGTCTTTCAGAATTAAATTTGGGTAAGTAGAACTCCAGAATTGATCTTGGCGTGGAAGGTATATGTGGTCGGGAGATCAAGAGAAGAGGTTATGCTATAAAAATGGCCTTTTCTGAACTTTACAGTTTCTAAACTTTCATCGAGCTCGCTATAGAGAGAGGCTTCCCTCTATAGCGGAGTGTGCTGACCACTTAAGTGGGTTGAGCTGCTATAGCAAGGTGAATCAGGATTTATTGGAGAAATAGCCCAAAATGCCTAGTTCTTGGACTAGGGAGGGGAATTTTGGGCAGTTTGCACTTGTTTTTTCATGGAATTTGTCAGTATGGTAAGAATTATCAACCTTATGAATTAATTCTTAAGCCTTAGAATCTAGGTTATTTCCCTTGGAAGGATGGTTTTGACGTGATTCCGCAGTGGAAAAAGCCCTAAGTTGGGAAAGATGATCGTATTTTGGACTAGGATTCGGATTTGTTAATAATTTGGGTTAATTATTGGTCATTAGTGATTGATAATTTTTTATATTGTTGTGTTAGACCAAGAACAAGCCAAGACACTTCACATGGGGAAAGCTTAAGCTATTTATAGTTTCCAAGAGGCTTGATTAGAAGTAGGTGATGACTGTATGTTTTTATTTTATATATGTATGCATGTCTACTTCTTTGTAGTATCATTTATTCAGTGCATGGTAGGGAGACATATGAAATAACATCATGTAGGTAATCTCATGCAATAAACTTGTTTTTGTGACTTGTGGTTTCCAAGTTGTATTGTTCATTGTGCTAAGTGATTGTACCTGATTGTTTGTGACTATTGATTGGCTCAGGTACCATGTTGGTACACTAACTATGGATAACTCGGGTACCATGACAGTACACTAACTATGGATGGCTCAGGTACCAAGCCGGTGCACTAACAGTTTGGGTTTGAGTTCCATGAGAGGATCATGTATGTCATTATAGTTCCATAAGAGAACCAGGCATTTGCATTTGTGATCATGTGGGAAATGCATTCATGTATTATTGTTTCATGGCATGTGACTGAAATTTTATGTGGTTTGTTACTTGATGTTATATGCATTGTACTATGTTACTCTATTGTATTGAACTGTTTATATTCATTTCTTGGATTTTTTGAGTGATCCTACGTTTGTTTGTTTTAGAGATTTTGTATGATGGCTTTCAATTCTTAGGGATTGTTTTCAGCATTAAATAATTTTGGACTATTGGGTTGAATTTATTGAGACTCAATTCTTTAGTTGTCTAAAATATTTACTTATTATTGATAACCTTAGTATTATAAATGGTGTTGGATTAATCATTTGTTCTCCCACAAGGTGGTTTAGTGTAGGTGCCACTCATAATGATCAGGGTCGTGATAAACTTAGTATCAGAGCCTTAGGTTTCTTGATCTTTTCGTACCGAAATGATTCTAGTAAAGTATTGTGGAATGGTACAAAATTGTATGTACTTTTTCGCAAGAGGCTACAAGACTTGAGGAAATTCTCTTTCTTTCTTCTCTAGTGCGATGACTTGATTCCAATTGACATTTGACAATCCAAATTGGTACCTAACTCTTCCACTCTTCTTTCCACAGATGGTTGGCACCCAATGTAACCACAAAAGGGTAGTAACTCCAATGATAAAGCATGAAATTGATACCGCAGTGTAATGTCGTGGCAGAGAAAGAGTAAGGGTAGGGGTAGATGAAGAGAAGCACCCTCTAGAGGTGGAGTTGAGACTGAGAATGTACCAAGGGAAGCGACCCCATCCCTACCCCAAGATCATGTGAAGGAAGAGATTGAGATTGAGGATGATGTTGAACCAGAGGTAAGGACATAAACTGGGACTATAAGTCTTCTCCAAATGGGCGCGGGGACTGTTTATTAGGTACCATCTTTTATGAGTGGGTTGGAAAGTTCAAGAGCCTTTCCCACGGTTCAGGCTACTCAAATTTTGATCACCCAGACTGTTGCTTCCATTATTTTTAAAGTGGATAGGGACATGGGTACTAGCACTTTGTTCTGACCATTGCTTAGCCCTCTGATGACTGGTACAAAACATGAGATGCTGATCAAGTTCTTGAAGCTTAAGCCTCTATTGTTCATAATTTTTTGGGTGAGGACGTGTTTGAGTTCATGTTGGACTACTATGAGAGGATTCATAAGTTGGGCATTGTGCAACAACATTGGGTGTAGCTTGTGACTTTCCAACTTTAGGGTGAGGCAAAGCAATGGTAGAGAGCTTTTGTGGAATGAGGTTCATCGATCTAACCTCCATTGACTTAGGCACAGTTTCATGCCTCATTCTTGGAGAAATACATGCCTCTGACCTTGAGATATAGGATGAGTTGGTAGTTCTTGAAAAGGGTAATATGGTGGTGTCTGCTTATGAGGCTATGCTCCATGCCATTTACCAATTCACTATGTAATTGGTGAAAACTGAATAAAAGAGGATCTTGTTGTCCATCAAAGGTTTGAATTGTGTATTATAGGTTTTTTCTATGCCTATGACCTTTACATGTTAGAGTTCAATGAGGTGACTGACTTCAAGAATAAGGTAGAGGGATTTTGACTGGCTGGTCAAGCTAAGGCATTGCCTAAGAAATCCAAGAATATGGGTAACTACAGTGGTTTGTATTCTAAAGGTCTAGGTCAGTAGGTATATTAAGCTCATCCAATTTAGTCGTCTATGACCGTTTTTACCAGTGGTCAAGAGGCTTGTTATGCATCAGCTAGTAAGAATTCACTTGATTGTGGTTGCTTCTATTGTGGTGATTTCAGGCACTTAAAAAAGGAATGCCCCTGTAGCAAATAGGGCAGTGGTTCCAACGGGTGGAGGTAATCATGGTAGAGGACGTCCATAGGGTGGGTGGGAGCTAATCAAGGAGGATGTGGAGGCCAAGGTAATGGTAATACGAGAAGAGGAGCAGTGAAGCCCAGAAGGGGTTGCATGTATTGAAGATATAGCTCAGTGTTACATGTTTTCGGGCAGACTAGAGGTTGAGGCATAAGATATTGTGATTACATATACCATTATTCTCTATGATCGGATGGCAAATGTGTTGTTTGATCCGGGTTCTACTTATTATTATGTATCTCTAACATTTACTCTAGGATTTAATTTGATTTTTATACCCTTTATGCCCATCTCTATGTTGCTACCCCTATTGGAGAGTCGGTTGTAGTAACTCATGTGTATCGTGATTGTTTTAAATTGTTTATGGGCCTACAAACTCGGGTAGATTTAGTCATATTGGATATGCTAGACTTTGATGTGATCTTGGATATGACTTGGTTTTCCCCTATTTTGTTTTTGTCAAATTTAATGCTAAAATAGTGACTTTAGAGATCTCAAGGAGGGAATGGTTAGAGTGGAAAGGGGTGTACAGGCCTAAGCCATTAAACATCATATCATTTCTTCGGGTTAGCAAACTAGTAAGGCATAATGGTTTGGCCTATTTTTCACATATTTAGGATGTTAGTGCAAAGTTTCCTTTCTTTGAGTTTATTTCTGTGGTTTTTGAGTTTCCGAAGGTGTTTCCTATAGATCTTCATGGTATGCCTCTCGATAGGGACATCAACTTCTGTATTAACTTAGAGTTGGGCACTTGCCCAATTTCTATTCCTCCCTATTGCATGGCTCTGGCAGAGTTGAGAGAGCTTAAGACTCAACTTCAGGAATTGTTTGATAATGGGTTTGTGCGTACAAGTGTTTCTCTTTGAGTATCTTTCTTATTTGTAAAAAAGAAGGATGATAGTATGAGGATGTGGATAGACTGCCAATAGTTAAAAAAGGTCACCATCTGGAATAAGTATCCCTCCCTCGCATAGATGATTTGTTTGACCAGTTGCAGGGTTTGTCAGTCTTTTGTTAGATAGATTTGAGGTTAGGGTACCATCTGTTAAAGATTAGACCTGACGACATACCTAAGATATCTTTCATGACCCGATAGGTGCATTATGTGCTCTTGGTGATGTCAATTTGGTTGACTAATGAACTTGTGACATTTATGAGTTTGATCAATGGAAGGAGGAGCATGTAGACCATCTTTGTAGTGTTCTGGGTATCTTAGGAAAACAAAAGTTGTATGCTAAATTTTCTAAGTGTGAATTATGGCTGCCCTCAGATTTTTTTCTCGAGCATGTGGTTTCACAAGAAAGGGTGATGGTAGATCCCCAAAAGATTTAGGTAGATAAAAATTGGGTTCGACCTAGCTCTATGACAAAGGTTAGATGTTTTGTGGGGCTTGATAGCTATTATCACAGGTTTGTGAAGAACTTTGCTTCTATTACTATGCACTTGACCATGTTTACCTAAAAGGAGGTACCTTTCGAGTGGTTAGATAAATGTGATGAGAGTTTCCAAAATCTCAAGAATCTTTAGACCACAACAGCTATCTTGACCTTGTCAGTGGAAGGTAAGGATTTCATTATTTATTTTATGCTTCACATTTGGGGTTAGGTGTTGAGTTGATGTAGGTAAATAATTTTATAGCTTATGCGTCCAAACAGTTGAAGGTTCATATGGGGAATATCCCACCCATGATATGGAGTTGGCAGTGGTGGTGTTTGTTCTTAAAATCTGGCGACATTATCTATATGGGTGAAGTGTGAGGGATTCACAAATCATTGTAGTGTTCAACATGTATTCACTCAGAAGGATTTGAATTTGAGGAAGGGAAAATGAATAGAGTTTCTAAAGGATTATGATGTGACCATTCAGTATGATCTAGGTAAGCCAAATTTGGTGTCACACACATTGAGCCAAAAGACAATTAGCATGGGCACTTTGGCTTTGTTGGGGCATATCTAAGCAACTTTTGTCCAGAGAAATTTAGAGTTTGGAGTCTAAGCTCATGCAGTTGGAAATATCAGAAGAGGGTGGCGTGTTAGCCAGTTTGGAGGCTAAGCCCTCCTTTATAGATAAAACAAGTCAAATAATTGGAGGAAGTGGAGTTGGCCAGCCTCAAAGTTAAGGTGGCGACTGGGAGACCCAAGATTTTATTCTCGATATAGACTGTGTGTTTGGTTTTAGAGGAAGTATTTGTGTTCCTCGGTTTGTTTAATTGATCCAGAATGTTTAGGCTTAGTCTCATGGTTCGCGCTAATATATCCATACATGTATGATCAAGATGTATAGGGATTTGAGGCAACTTTATTGAGTATTAATGTTAGTGTCAGAACTGCCAACAGGTGAAGTATGAACACCAAAGGCCTGCAGGTTTTCTTTAGAGGATGCCCATTTTTGAATGGAAGTGGGAAATGATAGCCATGGATTTTGTGGTGGGACTACCCAAGACTTTGGGAAAATATGATTTGATTGGCGTTATTGTAAACATGTTGACTAAATCAACCCTTTTCATTCAAGTTAGCGTGAATTACAATTGTTAGTAGTTGACAAAGATTTATGTCAAGAGATAGTAAGATTGCACGGGTGCCCCTTTCTATCATTACAAACCGCGAGATTAAGTTTACTTCAAAGCTCTTCGTAAGTTGCATGAGGCATTGGGAACTCAACTCACTTTCAGTACAACTTTACATCATCAGACTGATAGTTAGCCAGTGAGGACTATTGAGATAATGAAAGGTATGTTGAGCGCATACGCAATTGATTTTGGGGGTGCTGGGATCATTTCTTACCCTTATATGTGTTCTTTTATAATAATAGTTATCACTCTAGCATTGATGTGGTACCATTTGAGACACTCTATGAGAGGTGATGCAGATCTCCTATTTGTTTGTCTAAGGCTGGAGATGTGAAACCGTTGGGTGTGGATTTGGTTAGGGAAGATTAAGAAAAGGTGAGGGGGCTTCTGATGAGTAGTAGATTTACACTCATTTGAGGCTTTTTTTAGTTCAACAATTGGTATCCTTAATACCTAATTATGTCCTATTTTGATGATATTTTAATGATTTGTAGCTATGAAGGCTAAAGGACAAAGCAAGGATGAATATATGAAAGAAAGTTCAAAAACATTGAAAGAAGTATAAACTCCACACAGGTAGTCTCCTAACAAAAAGGCGGACCACCCAAGTTGCATGACCTTGCCCAAAGTAATAGTACTCACAATTGAAGAATATCAAGGCCAATACGCGGTCTAAAAAGTGAAATGATGACTCGTTGAATTTGAAGGGCAAAAAAGATGACCATCGCCGAAGGTGATAGTACTTTGATGAAAAATGAAGGCTTAAAAGACAAATAAATGTGGTAATCAACGATCTGCCCAATGTGAAAGGAAAACTCGATCGAGTTCACCAACTGAAGTTCAAACACTTGAAGCCTAAAGCAAAAGAAAGGTGAGCTAAGGAAGAAATGGTGATCCACTGATCTTATTTTGCAAGCCTAAATAATGTCGCATAGTTGGTCACACAATGAATTTTGGGAAACTATAAATAGCTCAAAGGAGAGAAAATTAGAAAGTTTTTGGAAGATAATTTTAAGGAATTATAGATTTTTTGTAGTTTTTGTCATTGAGTGTTTTGTATGAGAGTTCTTACCTTGTGAAAAACATCTTTAGTTTTGGGGTTTTAAATTTCACTCTTAAAATTGAAACCTTAAAGTTGAAATCAAAGGGGGTGTTGATTAGAATTACTTAATTTCATCACATCCATGGCTGCTATCATGATAGGTATAATTTCTTTACATTTTATGATGTGTGGCTAAAGCCCCAATTCTAGAGGTGCAATTAAGGGATTGGGTGTTGATTTAATATAGTGGATATTTTTTCTTGTTCTATTTTATTGTTGTACATTCATGGATTTTGGCTAATTAGAATGGGGTTAATTCATGGGTTAAGTTTTCAAACTTAATCCTATTCTCGATCTCCAATTGATGTTTGAAAGAGATCAATTGGAGTGGGTACTTATTTTAATGCATGCAATTTGGGTTTGATTTCTATGGTTTCTCGAAAGAGAGAATATAGTTCAGATCTATTTGCCAAAATCTACTAGAAAGAGAGATTCCATAAGGTAATGGGTTGATTTTTTATTCTCATATATGAGACGGAAAGGAGATTTTATGACTTGGTGCTATGAGATCAAAATAATATAAGTGTCATTAAAGATGACCCAACCTATCCATAATTGTTTAGTACTATTGAGCAACACAACTACTCCTATGTGACATCGATTCCTATCCCCGCACCCCTAGATTACTTACTTAAATTTCTAAAATTTAGTTTAATTGTGACACTTGATACTTCATGCTAATTTAGTAATTTGGTGGAATCACCACCAACTTGTCTTAACATGCTACAATGAATAGGTCTGCATTCTTAATTTCCTAGTTGAATTTTTATCATTAAACTATTCCTTGTGGGATTCGACCCTAACTCTTTATTGGGTATTTTTATTGACAACGACCGCTTACTCTTCTAATTATTTTATGGTAATTTGAGCGTTATAAAAAATGGCACCACTGCTGGGGAATGATAGTTAAGAATTCAATTAGTGAAGTTAGTTTGTGAACTTATTGAGTTGTAGTAGATTGGTTCTTGGTACTGTTGTGTTACCTCTTTGCAGGTACAAACTTGAGTGATAATGGTAGTGAAGACGCTAGTCATTATGGGCAAAATAATCAAATGGGTGACTAAAATGACATACACATGATTTCATTGAGAATATTAAAGTTATCCGGTTACCTCCTACCATAGGGAGAGCAATGTATCATGTAACCGGAACAATGCTACAAATGCTCCAAATGAGAGGAATTTTCGGGGGTTTTGCTCATGAGGATCCTCATGAACACCTTCGAAACTTTGTAGATACTTATGGGTTCTTCGTCAACAAGAAAATCTCACAAGAGTCTATTCGGTAGATATTATTTCCATTATTCTTAACGGCAGAAACCACAAGATGGTTGGCTGAGTTGCCAAATGATTCTATCACTTCTTGGGAGGACCTAACTAAAGCCTTCTTAGAGAGATTCTTTCCTTCCTCAGAGAATGTCAAACTTAGGGACATCATCTAGAACTTTAAAAGAGTGGGAGGTGAACCTTTTCACGAGATGATTGCGGTACCAAAAATTTTTACTACAATGTCCAACACATGGTGTTCCAGATAATTTGTTATTGTAATAATTTTATTGCAGCCTTGATTCACTCAACAAAGGCTTGGCTAACCAACTTTTTCAAGGTGGGCTAATGCGACAACCGTCCGATATGGCAACATTATTGCTAGATGTTATAACAAAAGTGAATCGAGTATGGCATACTAGAGAAGATCAGGTATCTTCTTAACAAAAGGGAATGTGCAAGAAACGAATGGAAAAGGATCATGAGCACGATTAAAACATGGCTAAAATGATGACCCAACTTGACTTGTTGTCCAAACATGTCATGAGAGGTAGATTGAAAATGGTAAATGCAGTTGGAACAAACAGTGGGCAATGCCCAGAAGATTCCAAGTTTGTGGCATTGTACAACGAAGAGGTAAATTACATGGGAAATCGATTGGGGGGTTCTCATCCTAACTACCCAAGACCGAGTGGGAACCAAGGTTGGAAGAAGGATCGAGACAATGGTTTGAGAGATTGAGGTGGCAATTGGAGAGATATGGAAGCTGGAAAGGATAGATATGTCCCACCTCATGATAATACTCAAATCACCCTCCAAAACCAATTAAGAGTGAGTGATCATAGTCGGTAAAAAACCCAACGAATAGTCGGGGTCGACCCCTACGGGGAAAGGTATATCGTGGAGAATTCCTTATCAAGAATATTGGAATTTAACTTAGCTCATTTGTAATAGTAAGGACAATTGGGTGGATGGTACAAAAAAACATATTATAAAGCTTTGGTTATCAATTATCGCAATTAAATTAAAATTTAAACAAAATCAAGAGTTAACAATCAGTCTAGGGGTGTGGGGATTGAAAATCGATCTCATATAGGAGTAATTGTGCTGCTCTATATTGATGAACATTCATGAATAGGCTAAGTCATCTTCAATGATTCTAATCATCTTTCAATCTCAAAGCATCTATGCATAGAATCTCCTTTCGACCTCATCTAAATGCCAATCCTAAATAACCCAATATATCACTCTATTCTCTCTTTCAAAAGAAGGGCAAATAGATGTGACCCATAACCTGTCTTCCAAGCAAGCTACATACAACAAACCTAAATTGCTATTATTGAACTAATGGCCCACTCCAATTAATACCTCTCGAGTAACAACCAGAGATTGGAAGTAGAGATTAAGTTTACAAACTTAACCCTTAAGTTAACCTTATGGTATTTAGACCAAATTCATGCATAACAACAACTAAACAGAGAATAACACAATACCCACTACATTAAATCACACCTAATCCCATTTGAGCACCCCTAGATCTTGGGGTTATAGCCACCTATCACAAAAAGTAAAGAAATTATACCTTCCATGAAAGCAGCCATGTGTAACTTGAAATCAAGCATTTTAGAGTAAACCCACTTTGGATTTAACTTCAATTTATCAAATTCAAGCTTCAAATTGTAGAAGCCCAAAATGCTAGAAACGTGTTCATCAAAGGTAAAGTGTTCTTAGACTCTCTCTACTCACTTTCTGACCGACTCTCTAAATCAAAAACTTCTTTTTAAAAACTATATCATTTGGGCTATTTATACTTTTCCAAAATATGGCCCAAAATCCACTTATTAACCGACTCGGTGACATTAGTTGGGCTCGCCAAACCTGATCAGTGACTCGCCCTTCGCTCCTTAGCTTGCCTTGTGATGCTCTAGGATTCTAGTGTTTGAATCTCAGTTGGTGAACTCGATTGAGTCATCTTTTCACATTCAGCAAATCGCAAAATACCATTTTGGTTCACCGTTCGAGCATTAAATATTTGCTTGCACATTGTCGCTTTGGGTGATGTGCATCAGGACCACCGTTCTCGTTCGGCAACTCACATTTTCAATAGGAGTCTATCAACCTTCTTTGATAGACACAAGTACTATGCACTGTCACTTTGGGTAAGGTCGTGCTCAGACGACAATTCGCCCTTCATTTTAGGCAATCAACAATGTTCACTTTGCACTTCTTTTTATATTTTTGGTCTTCTTTCAAACATCAGTCATTGTCTTGTCCAATTTCTTTCACAACTGCGAATCATTAATATTCTATAAGAAAAGGATAAAATTAGGCATTGAGGACACTAAATATTGAGCTAAATGGACCTTAAGTGAGTGCAAATCTACCACTTATCAACACCCCCAATTTAAACTTTTGCTTGTCCTCAAGTAAATAAAGAACACAATAAGCTTAATAAGGGTGTGTACAATAGTACTCAATGAGAGCTAGCATGCAAGCACCATAGCAAGATTACTCTCAATAGCATGTTACCCTAAATCATGATCAAAAGCGTCAAATGATGACTAGCTAGTCTCCACGCAAGCTCAAGCTCACTTTAGCTTCTTGTCTAATGCAAGAACATGCTTAAACAAATGCATTAAAGTTCCCTCACATCAAAAACAATTCCATGCTCTCATGAAGCAAATCAACAAAAGTAATAAGAATCAATGCAACTCGCACTCTCTCAAAAGAGAAACACATGTAAGCTTTGTCCCATAGGTTTGCCCATATTTTCCAATCATCACACAACCTAGTTCATGCAAGATCTCAAGGGTCTTTTAGACTTGTAATGGGACTAAGGATTAAGGCATGGCCAATTTGGATTAGTGACTTATACCCTTTGCAAAGAATTGTTGCAATCATCATTACCTCTTCTCAAGTTCTTTTCCCATTTTGAGAACTAAAACTTTGACTTTCCACTCAATTTATTTGGAATCCCCTTTTATTCATTCACTTTATTTTTTATCTTCATTTTTCCAAGGCATTTTCCTCATAATGAGCCCTCCTTTTTTTTATTAGGAGGGGTTCCTTATTTTTGGTAACACTTTCAAAGTTGAGTATCATTTCTTCTTTCTTTGCCCTTCACTTAGCTTTCATTCTTCCTTCCTTTCCACACCCCAACTTAGGGTTTTGGCATAAGTTAGCTATTCAAACATCACAATGCTTCAAAAAGGATCTTTGGTGAGAAGGAAGGGACAATTTTGGTTCAAGAGGCTTCTTTTGGTTATTAGCAAATTAGCTAGGCTCAAGTGGTAACAACATGGATTCACACCCTCACAAGGTAGTCACAAAGGCTTTATGGACAATTTAGTTCCCTCATTGAATTTTTCCCCAAGATCGTGTTTCACATTCACCAATATTCACACAATTGGACTAACAAGATTCTAGGACTCTACATGCATGCTTTCAAGTAAAACCTCACCACACATGGCACTTCGAAATACACTAATTTAGAACATCCTCAAAAGATCACAAGAATACGTGTGATGTTTATTGCAAAGCTCACATCAAAACGTAGCTAGCAAAAATAAGATTCAAAGAGATCGCTCAAAAGGTGTAACCACATAGATTTCATTCTAGCAACCAACATAATGAATCATATTTATCATGACTACTATTCAAGACATCAATATTAAACACAATCGATCCTCAAATTTTTATCAATTAAAACTTCAAGCATTTCATGATTTGAACTCATTGTGGGGCTACAACATGAAGGAAGAACGAAATAGAAGTAAATAGATACATATTTACCTAAAAGAGAATTCTAATATAAAAAAACATTAAACTACAATTTTTCAAAATATGAAATAACAAAATACAACTAAAAGAGGAATATTGTCATGAAGGCCCTCACCCCACCAAAAATAGAATGCAGTGCCTCAATGCAAAATAAGTAAAGGTATTGGGAGGTTGAGAGAAAGGGTCCCCCTAAAAGGCTATATTTGTGGAGCACTCTGATCCAGAGTCTCGGCTGGTTAAGCCTCAAGATGAGCAACGATTCCCGACAATAGGATCACTGGAGGCGGCATGGAAGGTCTCAGTGGGGCATTAGTGCCTATCTCAATAGTAGGAAGTATGGTAGAGTCTGGAGTGACTACACTAGAACCAACCTCTGAAGTCTCTCGAAGATATCTCTCAATGGCAGCTTGAAGGATGACCTCTTCGGTTTCATGCAGCTTGGTCAGTGTCTCAGTAATCTGATTCTCTTCAGCTCATAACTCCTCCTCATCAATCTCCTCGGCCAACTCCTCCTCGGCCCTCTCACTATCATTCTCAACAATAGTCTTAACATCTACAACAACCTCGAACACACTAGGGGAAGGCACAACACTCACATCTCAGGTGCATCTTGAAGGGAAACCTCGCCCTAAAGCATGAAGATGCTCATCGACTTTAACTAGACCTCCTCCACCCTGAAAGTAGCAACCTCAACCCTCAAGGAGTCTAGTGCCCTGGAATTACCCTCGGCCTTCTCCTGAGCCTCTATCCTAGCAGTCAGATCATCTAACCTCAATATGTGGCTCTCTATATTTCCCTCACACTTGACCACCCACTCTATCAAAGAAGCCAAAGCCTTCTGAATGGCCTGGTCAATGAGCTTGGTTAAATTCTTCTCAACCCGAGCAGTTCTAACATCTGCTGATCGGGCAAGGCTACCTTTCTCATAGATCAATGTCTGGGTCAAGGGGGGTGGGTAACAAGCGAGGGAGAGGCTCACAATAGTTTAAGTAGTAAAAATAACATACATAAGTGTAGAAACAGAAGGGCCAACAACAAAGAAAGGTATGGAAATACCTGCCTGCTCCACATAAGGAGAAGATATACTAGTCTCAGATGCCAAAGTAGCAAAGTCGACCACAAGCATACACTCTAGTGGTGGCAGCTTCCTTGGAGCAGTATAATCTTGTAAACACTCTGCCTCGATCCTTCGAAAGTCACTAGATTAGGCCAGTGTGAACCTCACATATGTAGAAGCCATAAGAGGGACTTCTGCCCTCTCACATAACTATGTTATCAGAACTGGAAATGGGAGTGATGTTTGCTCCTGCCTCGCTCTCATCAACATCTCATCAATAATAATTGCACCAACATATATGTGCTCTCAATCGATGATAGTACCTACCAATACCGCCTTGTCGTTATGAAGGATGGATTTATTCGGAGATGACTTCAGGTTGATATTGATGAATCCAAACCAATATCTAGCAACAAAATTCAAATCCTTATTCTCGAGCCTAGCACCATCAACCATCTAGAAGGGGAAAGAGTTAGAGATCAAAGGCGCCAGCCAACCCTTCAGGGTATCCAAATCGTAAAGAATCCGTAGTAAATATAAATCGGATTTGAATTCTGGAGTCTTTAGTGCGGTACTAATGACCTCTATATCATACTGAACCTTCTTTTCTCTTACATCCACATCTTCGAGTGGTTTCTAGACTGTGACATTTCATCTCTTGGGAAGGCCCTGAGCATATGTTTTTTTGAACTCTCTCACCCAAGAAGGGATGCAAGGATTCTTGGGTTTGGTGAATCCTTTGAACTAGTGAAACTATATCGTATCCCAGATGGCTGGCTAGTTAATCAAGACTCCATCTATGGAGTGTTGTCTCCTCTCAAGTACGGTTCACTCTCCAATAGATTTGAGCTTATTTAGGGCTCTTGAAGCGATAACCAAAAAGATACTGGAAGTCGATGCCTATGTAGATGAAGGTTGCACCAACTTGGATGGGATGTCCATCCTCTTTCTAACTACCCCATTTCTCGGCTATACCCTTTCTTGGGTAGCTGATTGTGGAGGGACATTTTGTTGACGACGGGGAGCCTCTGAAGGCTCATTTATTGAAAGGCCTCAATGTCTCTTTAATGGATGAGGAGGAGGAGAAGAGGACTCTACATCCGACTCCTCATTTATTGAAAGGCCTCAATGTCTCTTTAATGGAGAAGGAGGAGGAGGAGAAGAGGACTCTAAATCCGACTCCGTGTTACATGAAACCACATATTTTCCCTTTGTTCTTGCCATTACTTGCAAAGCACACATTCAAACAGTGGGTTTGTGATGGTTAGTTGAACTCGAATGCATAACAAATCACAGTTCAAAAATACTCATGAGGTTCACCTAACGGGAATGCGAATATCCAAACAGTATCGACGAACTTTGGTGAGCTCGCCAAATTGGTCAATAGGATTTTACTCAGTGTTCGGGCATACAAGGCGAAGTCAATGCCAACTCGGTGATTCACTGAGTTGGTTTCAGCGGGCTAAGACAAGTCCACTGAAACTGACAGTGCATAAGGGAAGAACACAGACATCAAGGGTGATATCTTCTCCCATTAGACGTTTCACCAAATGATTTTGGAAGACTAAGATAAGCCTGCCGAATGGGAAAGTACCCAAGGCCATGCATATGCTAAAAATGTGAGTTGGGTCTTACTCGATGATTTTCCTAACTTTCTCGGCGAGCTAAGACAAGCCCGCTAAACATGAAATTTCATTCCAGTGCCTAATTTTCATAGATAAACCAACACACACAATAAATACTAGTTTCCCCCAACAATATAATTCACCTATATGCTTTTCTACCCATTGGTACTCAGATTTTCCCCGTCTATCACTAAGAATTGCACTAATTTATTATTTTCCCTTAAAAAGTAGTCACCCTGACAATCATTGGGAAAAATCATGCAAGTGGGTCAACACTGAGCTACTTAGACTTCACTCACATTAAATTAGGCATTGACCCAGGAAGATTATCAATATTCACTATTTTTACAGGCATTCACAATTAAAATCACACGGGCATCGTTTAATTGCAACAATACAATGCTACCCATTGATATCAGGCACCCAATCTAAGTTAAAGGGATCAAGCCCACACCCTATATGCATTCTAAACTCAAAATGAACAACAAGAAGTCAAAAAACAAACCTTAATGCCAAAATTCAAATAAAAAAACTAAGGGATCAGGGTTAGGTTGACATGAACTCCAAGAAAATGCAATTCTAGCACTTTGAAGACACTCACACAAGACTCATAAACACTCAAAATGTACGAAGCAAGAGAAAGGAACTGTTGGTTCTTTTGGGCGTGCACGATCATGGGGAGGCACATCTTTATACATCTCCCTATCTCTCCAATTTATACCCCGTCAGTCTTTCCAACCACAATCTCTATCCTTGTTCCAACCTTGGTTTCCACCTTGTCGTGATAACTTTTGTGAGAAACCCCCACTTAATTTCCCAAGCATTAAACTTTTTCATTTTATAATGCCTCAAATTTGGCAACATCTGGGCACTACCCACTATTTGTTCCAACCATATTTACCGACTTTGTTCCACCTCCCATGACATGTTTAGACAACAAATTGATTTGGATCATCATTTTGGACATGTTCTCATCTCTTTTATGGTCCTTCTAGACCTATTCTTTGCTTAGACCCACTTGTAGAGTAGGAATTTGGTCCTCTCTAGTATTTCATGCTCAGTTGACCTTAGTCATATCATCTAGCAATAAAGCAGCTACCTCATACGGTTGTATTATTAATCCACCATGGCTAATTGGTCAGCCACACCTTTATTGATTGAATCAAGGTTGCAATAAAAGTATTGCTATAGCGAATTGTCTGGAACGCCATGTGTTGGACATTGCAAGAGCAAATTCTTGAACCTCAGCCATGTCTCATGCAAAGGCTCACCTCTAATACGCTTGAAATTTTGGTTTTGGAGATGAATCTTAACCATCTTCAAGGGTGGAAAAAATCTTTCTATGAATGCCTTAGTTAGCTCATCCCACTACGTAAAAGAATCATTTAGAAACTTCGCCAACCATCTTGTGGCATCTCCCGTTATAGAGAACATGAATAACCTCAACCTTACAGATTCTTGGGAGATATTATTGAAAACAAAGGGTCCACACACCTCCTTTTAAATTCCTAAGGTGCTCATGGGGATCCTCATGACCTAGACCCCCAAAAAAAAATTTCATTTGGAGCAATTGTATCATAGTTCTAGTGATGTGAAACACTGTCCTACGAGGTATCTGGATTGCTTTCATGGTTTGAATGACATTAATGGGCATGCCATTTAAATCACCCATGTTTTCATTTTGACCATAGTGATTGTCATTGTCACTCCCACGGTCACTCATTTTGTCAACCTAAAAATTAGCCAACAACAACAACACCAAACAACAAATCTACCACAAGTAAACCAAATTAAAATCTAATTTCTCAATTAGAATTCTCAACCACCACTCCCCGGAAGTGGCGCCATTTTTTATAATGCTCAAATCACCCTCCAAAACTAATTAAAAGAGTGAGTTGATCGTAGTCGGTAAAAAACCCAACAAAGATCCAGGGTCAAATCCCACAAGGAATGATATATCGTGGAGAATTCTTATCAAGAAATTTGGACTTTAAATTAGACCATTTGTAATAGTAAGGACAATTGGGTGGATGATACCACCAACTTCATATAAAGTTTTGGTTATTAATTATCGTAATCAAACTAAAATTTAAATGAAATCAAGAGTTATCAAGCAATCTAGGAGTACGGGGATTGGAAATCTATCTCATATAGGGGTAATTATAGTGCTCTATATTGATGAGCATTCATAAATAAGCTAAGGCATCTTCAATGACGCTAATCATCTTTCAATCTCAAAGCATCTATGCATAAAATCTCCTTTCGGTCTCATCTAAATGCCAATCCCAAACAATCCAATACCTTACTCTATTCTCTTTCTTTAAAAGGCAAATAGATCCAACCCATAACCTCTCTTTCAAGAAAGCTACGGACATCAAATCTAAATTACTAGTATTGAACTAATTACCCACTCCAATTAATCTTTCTTGAGCATCAACCGAAGATCAAAAGTAGGAATTAAGTTTGCAATCATAACACTTAAGTTAACCTCATGGTAATTAGACAAAATTCAAGCATGAATAGCAACAAAAATAGAGCATAGCAAAATACCCACTACATTAAATCAACACCCAACCCTATTTGGGCACCCCTAGATCTTGGAGTTTTAGCCACCCATAAAAAAAAATAAAGAAATGATACCTTCCATGAAAGTAGCCATGTGTAACTTGAAATCAAGCATTAAAGAGTAAACCAACTTTGGATTTCACTTCAATTTATTAAATTCAAGATTCAAATTGTAGAACCCCAAAATGCTAGAAATGTGTTCTTCAAAGGTAAAGTGTTCTTAGACTCTCTCTACTCACTTTCTGATCAACTCTGAAAATAAAAAACTTCTCTTTAAAAATTATATCCTTTGGGACATTTATACTTTCTTAAAATTTTTCCCAAAATCTACTTTGTAATTGTCTCGGTGACATTAATTCGGCTTGTCGAACTTGATCGTGAATAGCCCTTCGCTTCTCAGCTTGCCTTGTGATGCTCTAGGCTTCAGGAGTTTGAACCTCAGTTGCGTTGTCCAATTGCCTTCATAGTTGCAAATCATCTATATTCTATTACAAAAGGACAAAATTAGGCATTGAGGACACTAATTATTGAGCTAAATAAACCTTAAATGAGTGCAAATATACCATTCATCACCTCATAATCCCCCAAATCCAAAGAAACCACCTAGACTTGAGGGGAATCAAACCAAAGATATGCTAAAAAGGATCTTCAACAAAGTTGAAGGGTCAGACAAAGTGCTGAAAGATTTGAAAAATGACTTCTCTACTTTGACTCAAACAATTACTTCTCATTCTGTATCAATCAAGCAGCTGGACACTCAATGCGTCAGATCTCTACCTATCTAAATACATGGAAAAAGAGAACGTTGCCTAGTGATACCATCGTGAATCCTAAAAAAGATTGTTGATGAGTAAGAGATGTGTTGCTCCGCGACGTTAAATAAGGAAATTCTTGGGAGGAAACCCAAGTCTATTTGATTGTTTTCAATAATGGGTGTGTGAGTGCAACTTGAAATGAAGTAAAAAATTTGAAAAAAATGCACAATTTGATGCAAGTACCCAGTCAGTTATGCACTAAAATGATTGGGTGGACATCTTTATGTTGGCCCTTTGAACCAAGAGTTTTGAAAAATTGTGTTGTCACATTTCGCGATCAAGGACCGAATTGGAGATTTGCCAAGTTACACAAGTTTAAATACATTGGATTTACTGAATTGACCATCAGGTTTGATATTTGTTCAAGCATCATCAATGAACTTAATCTCTTTTGGTGATTCGTTGAATGTATTCGGCGATGTTTGTCGCAAATCGCCGAGTGTGCCTAAAATATAAATTCACATAGTCTTTTTAAGTTTTGAAAAGCAATATTTCATCTTTGTGAGCTCTTTCACTTCCCAAACTCTACATACCCTTGTTTCTTTACTTGTGTGACCTCTTTTGTGTGGATTTACTTAGAGTGCATTGTGCTACATGATTCTATATCATAGACCCGTCTCCCATAATTTTTGCATAGTAACGTTCTATGAGGTTGGTTTTTGAGGCCTTTAGTGATATTTTTGCTTAATCTTGATTTTTTCGATATGGGTTTTGTGGAGTATTGTTGTTGTGTAGTCTGATTTGATTGGGTCTTGCTAAATGTTGATGATTCAACTATTCTCATGAGTTAGGAAAGTTGATATTGTGCCTGATAATGTGAAACTTGATTGTAAGGGTTGAATGTTGAAATCGAGTCATCATAAAGGATGGGTCTTGATTGAAAATGAAATGGGTGAAGCCTGATTAGCTCGGTATTGCCTCAAAGACTTGTATTTTCCCAATAACAGATAGAGTGACAACTTTCTTAAGGTAAAATAATCAATTTAGGCAATTCTTTGAGAAATTTAGGGGAAGTCAGAGTACCCATGAGTAGAATAGCATGTGGTAGATTGTAAAACTGATATGGTAATGCGAACTGTTGAATGTCAGGGTTATGCGCATGAAAAATAGGCATTTGACTGAAATTTCATGTTTACCGAGCTTGTCTTAGCTCGCCAAAGTGATTAGGCGAATCGTTTAGTAATTCTTAAATCACCTTTTATGTTTGAATTTGTGACCACTGTACTATCTAATTCAGTGAGCTTGTCTTAGCTCGCTGAAACAAACTCGGCGAATCGCCAAGTTGGAGTAGACATCGCCCATTGTGCCTGTCCTATTTAGATGAACATTATCACCTTCATCGAGCTTGTCTTTGCCTGTCGAAACCAACTCTACCAATTACTGAGTTGGAGATAACTCTGCCATTCATGCCTGAGTGAATTTGAACTGTGATCTTTCAACTTTGGCGTGCTCTCCTGAGCTCACCTAACCTATTAGGTGAATCGTCTTCCTAGTCGGCAAGCCTCAGAACTTGTTTTGAGTTGTGTTTATATTTGAACTTGTTTCAATTAGCCTTCACCTGATGTGTATTGAAATATGTGCCTTGCAGGAAATGGCCAAAACAAAAGAAAAAATAGTTGTGGCCTCTAACTTTGAGTCCGAGAGAGAGAATCTTACTATTCTCTCTTTGAAAAGAAGTAGGTGAAATACAATCAACGAGACCTACGAGGATCCCTAACAACAAGGCGCTCTGCACACTTCTATGCAAATGGGTGAGCAAACAAAGAAGGGGATTGCTAAGAAAAGAATGAACATCAGGTCAAAGTTGGCGCCAAACCCTGTCTCTTATGTGAGTGTTTTATGAGTTCTCCGAATTATAGATTCATGGGAATTAATAGGCTCAAAGCGGTAGGAGAATGGATTGTCCTTGAGGAGAGGCGAATCTCAACTAATGGGGTGTTAAGTGATTATCCAACCATTTGGGACACTATCAAGTTCCACGAGTTTGAGAGGTTCACAAGACCTTAACCCTCTTATGTCCCAACTTGAGCAAGGGAATTTTATATGGCCTATGCAAAGGCCTTTCCCAAAAAGAGAAAAGGCACTGTTTGGAAGCCCTTAAAGAAGGTGTAAGTCTATTGCAAGATGGTGCAGTGCAACATAAGTGTTGTAACACCTCATCGAAAAGGGTAGAAAATTTCATTTGTTGCAGGATCTAGTGCCAGTCCAGACAGAGCCACCCACAACCCGTGGACTGACACACAGACCGTAGGTCATGTCGTGGATAGTAGTCCAAAGTTTTCCAAAAATGTCAAATTCCAGTACTTTTTCAATGGTTCACCAAAACAGTCCGTCGTCCAATGCATGCATCATAGGTAGGCTTGGTAGGTCAGCCCCTGACGTAGTGGAATTTTAGAGTCAAAAGTGGATAACCACGACTAGGCATCTACGGTCCGTAGGTGGACCCATGAATTGTACATGGGGTCGTCGTTTGGAGCCTAAAAGTGAGGGTCTATGAACTCATCGACGACCAACTAAGTTGTTCGGTTAGTTGATCAACGGACCGTAGGTTGTGTCATTGGTGAGGTCGGTAGTTATTTTAAGAGGGGCTTTTAGGTCTTTTCCTAATTATTCTACCCTAATACTATATCATTTTACCCTTACTTAGAAGCCCTATATAAACGTTTTAACCCAAAAAAATTCCAAATTAATTCATTCTCTCAAATTCTCAAAAGAAGAACAAGTTATCCTCTCAATATTTCTCTCTCTAGAATTTATAAAAGAAAGTTAGGGCTTTCAAGGCAAATCTCCATTACCACCATTGAAATCAAGCTTTTGGCATTAAGGTATGATAGTCTTCATCCATGGAGATCTTTCCTCCGTGGAGTTCCTAAATTCTCCAATTTACAGAGTTAGAAATCCCCAATTGAGTTAGGGTTTTCTTCCATGTCATGGGTTCCTTTCAATATTGATTTATTTGATTATTTTGTGAACTATTATACATGATTTGATTTATATTCCATGATTTTAAGACGAATCCCCATGAACCCATGCATACCCCATGCTTTCCAAGCTATGATGATATAAATGTGGATTTTGAACTATGAAAGATGAGTTTATGAAATTATATATGTTCTTATGAAATTGATGTAAATATTTTAAGGATGCTCTGAGAGTAAAGTATCAATGTTTTTTGTCATTGTGTTGTGAAAGGATTTCTCATATACACATGAAAGTATGATTGTGAAAGGACTTTCTCACATAAAGGATTCTTACGGTTGAAAGGGTTTTCTCAATTAAACTTGAATCAAAAGTTAAGGAGCTATTCTAAGAATGAGACAAGCAGCGATTATCCATGTTCTCTAATAAAAGACAAGAGGCAATTACCCATGTCATATGATATAAGGACAAGAGGCGATTACCCAAGTCCTTTAAAGAAAAGAAGAATAAGACTAATTAATGTTCTATGAGAGTTACGCTTAGCACCGACTGGACAAGTGACGATTACCCATGTCCCATAAATTATGTACCACCATAGGTGGTCTAGATAGACATTAGCTAATGAATCCACGTAAGCTAGAAGTTCATGATTCTCACCTTGGCAAGTGAGAACACCTCTTTTTGGTGTAGGGTAGACATCATATTCCATATTGATAGCTCAAATCGTCTTACATGTAAGTTAAAGGTGAATCTCCCATACTAATGAATCAAGGTTACTTCAAGTAGTATCTCACATGTGATTTAAGATGATGTCTACTTGAATTGATCATGTTTTGTGACTTGTGTTTTCTAACACTTTTATCCCATGTTTTAGCTTGGTCAATGCATGGTACGAAAATGCCCCTTTTATCATGATTTTTATATTTCATGTGTCACTATCATACTTGGTAAACTTTGTACTAACGCATACTCTTGCCGATATTTCTTATGAAAATGTAGGGTCCGACGCTCCAGATCCGTATTTCTGAAGCTAGTGATAATTTAGTAGAAGTTGGAAGATTGGTGAGTCCTCATGTTTCGAGGACTGACCCTTTATTTCATTATGTCTTTACATTTCAATTTTAAACTTGATGTACGGGTTACGTCCCAAGCACTTCTTAGGTATTAGATGGCTTTGAGATATTGTTAGACTTCCACTTTGTTTTATAAAACTCTGTATTATGAAATCATCTTTCAAATGTCTTAATTTATATTATCTTGTCTATGTATGTCATGCCCCGAGAGCACCCCCTAGACGTGACATGGTGTACTCGACCCCTAAGGGGTCTCATACAAGCCCTTAGCATAATCATAACATAAGATAATAGAAATTACGAGGAAATTAAAACTTTCTACAATCAAAGTCATATTTCATTAAAAACAACAAGCGGAAGACATTGCTAAAACCTTTGTCTCAAACCATCTATATGATACTCATGAATAATAGTCTTTGGGACACAGCCCATACAAAGTCTAAAAAATAAAGGAAATGACATAAGGGTAAAGTGGATGTTGTCCTCGAAACTATGAGGACTCACCAAGATATTCAACTCTTCTAGATCCTTGAAACCTAGCCGCCAAATCAACTAAAATCTCCAAGACCCTACATTTGGTTAGAATGTAGGCAATATGCATTAGTACAAAATGCACTAAGTATGAAAGCTAGCACAACATCATAAGAGCATCTCAAATGGTTAGTCAACATAAGACAGAAGCATAAGAAATAATAACATGGTCATAATATATTCATCATGCTCATAGCATGGTCTCCAATATAAAATTCATATAAACATAGGTCAACATAAGACATAGTTAATGAGCATAGGAGATAAATCATAATCAAAAGTCAAATCTACATCATAGGTTTCAAATAAGCACACTTGACCCTTGGTCATCTTTACCCTAATAGCACCATTCTCAAATAACCTCAATAGCATACAAGTGCAAAGCAAGGATAGCATCCCATAATACCACCCAAGCCAAGTATCCATTTTTGGTCATCTTAATCATACTCTATATCCATGGTCTAAGTCTTTAATCTTTTCTACCATGACGGTACCATACTCCAAAGCAACCCCAAAGCACACTTGTGAAATACATGAAAGACATCCTATACTACCCTTCACACTAAGCATAACCTTGAAGTCATCCTAGTCATATTTACCCTACTTTGGTCTCATTTTTAGCTTACTTTATAAAGACAAGGGAACTATCACCTTAGTCAATCATAGCATGCCAAGGTATTCTTAATCATATTCATCATTACTAGGTGATTCTAACCATAATTGATCATAAAGGTTCAATTCTAACTTTACAAGTCAAGATCAATCATACCCAATAGATTCTAATTCAATTAATGATTATATGATCCTATCTTTGATCAATCACTATACATAACATTGATTTAGGAAGACTACTCATGAACCTTCAATTTCACATCTAATGTCATAAACCCACAAACATCACATTCATTAATTTAGATTAGGGTTCACCATAGAACTCACTTTAAAACATCATAATATCACTATAAAAAACTAAATCAATCATAATTGAATGTTATCCAACCATTTGGAATCATATTCAAGCACTACCCACACTTTGGAACAAACCCTAGCCTAGATTGGGGTTTTCTTCAAAATTGGGTGGGAAATTAGGGGGAATCTATGGGTAGAAGAATGCATAGATGAATAAGATTAACATACCTTCAATCAAAGCCCAAAAGAAAGCCTGAATCAATGGAGAAACTCGACCTAGGTGCTGCCTTTTTCTCTTCTTCTTCTTTTTCTTCTTCTAGAGAGAGAAATAATTGAGAGGAAGTGAGTTCTTTAGATGAATGAGTAAAAGTGATTATTTTAGGGTCTATTAAATATTTATAGCAGGTTAATTAACTAACTAATCGCCTCTCCTAAGCCCTAAACTAATTACTACACTAACCCTCAACCCATCAGTTAAAACTAAAAACCCAAAATCTGGCAGCACCCCCTCCACCTACAGACTGTAGGTGGAGCTACTGGACGTGAATGGCCTCCGTGGTTTGCACCTGAGGCTTCATTTGCAGGCCTGCTGCAGGCTTGACCTACTGCCAAGACCTACAGGGGCATAGGTTGATCTAAGGGGCATGAATGGCCATCCGTAGTTACTAAAATTGGACTATTTTGGGGTGGTCCTTGGGGAGTAGTACCCAGACGTTTAACCCCTAAACATTTCATTCTATGTATGGGAGTCATTTCTATGAGTTTTAACCCTCACACAACACTCCAAAACGCCACTACAAGACTCCACAACACACTAGTTCAACTCACTAGTTTTCGGGGTGTTACAATGTATACTAAGTGGCTTGTATGGGGCCTCTTAGGGTCTTATATGCCATGTTACACCTAGGGTCTACCTTGGGTCGTGACAAACTTGGTAATCAAATTCACAAGGTTTAGAAAGGTCCTAGGAAGTCTCATAAGCCACGTTGAATAGAGTCTTGTTCATGAGTGTGAAGCGCACCATATTTATGAATGAGAAGCTACAAGATGTTTAGGAAATTCCACTTCTTTCATTTTTTTAAAGTCATGCGATAGATTTAACTCTATAGTGTCTCTCCCCTAATCCTTATCTGATGCTCTACGGGATATGGCCACTCGAAGGGCTTATGCTAGAAGGAATGCGGTAGAGAATGTGGAACAAGAGGCTCCTCCTCAAGCTCCTCAAGTCCCAGTCAACCCTTTGGCCGAGTAAGGGACTAATGCAGAGTTTAGGGCTGATTTTCAAGTGTAGGCTCAAGCCAATAGGGAAGTTGTGGTACCTGTGAACCCAAATGTGGGTACAACGGCAACTATAGTGAGATACTGCACTAGAATGAATCGTCCAGAGTTTCATGGTTCTTAGGTTGAGGAATACCCTCAAGAGTTCATTGATGAAGTGTATAAGGTGTTGATGATGATGGGAGTGATGCTAGTGGAAAAGGCAGAATTGGCCGCTGACCAACTTAAGGGTGTTGCTCAAGTTTGGTTCAACCAATGGAACGAAGGCAAGGAAGTTGATGCGGGTCCTCTCGATTGGGAAAGGTTCAAAGTTGCTTTCCTTAATAGGTTCTTCCCCTTGAGATGAGGGAGGAAAAGGTGCTTGAGTTCATCAACCTTTGTCAAGAAAGAATGAGTTTGAAGGAATATGCTTTGAAGTTCACACAATTGTCTTGATATGCTCCTACTAATGTTGCCGATCCTAGGGCAAAAATGAGTAAATTTGTTTGGGGGTGTCTGAGATGGTGGGTAAGGAATGTCGTACCGCTATGCTTATCAATGATATGGACATTTCTCATCTCATGGTTCATGCTCAACAAATTGAAGAAGAGAAACTTAAGGAAAGGTCTAGGGAGGCAAAGAGGGCCAAGACCAGTGATGGTAACTTCTCACATTCAATGTCTGATGAAGGTAATTGTTCTCAAGGTAAGGGTTCTAGTGAGCAAATGTTGCCTGACTGTCGGGACTGTAAGAGAAGACATAAGTGTGAGTATCTAGCCGGTTCAAATGAATGTTTTGTTTGTGTAAGATGAGGGATTGTCCTTCGGTTGCTAGAAATGAGAAAGATAATCATCGACGAGCTCCACTCTGCCCTTCATGTGGTACTAGTGGTGGTTAGAAACAAAATAGGTTTTATGGTTTTCAAATTCGACAAGATCACGAGGGTTCCCCAAATGCAGAAATTTGTAAGTTATGGCCTTTTATCTTGTGGTTAGGCATTGCTTGACATTGGGTGTTTCGTTGTCTATGGTAAGACTCTATGTGTGGTTAGTGTGTTTTAGGTCGATCTTGAATCCTTGTGGAAATTCTTGAAGTGTTTACTTGTATGAATGGTTCCATGGTTGTTAAGACTTCAAGTTATCCTCTCTATATTTCTCCATCTAGAAGTTGAAGAAAAACGCTAGGGTTTTCAAGACAATTCTCAAATTCCACCATTGAAAATAAGATTTTGGCATTATGGTATGATAGTCTTCATCCATGGATCCCTTTCCTCTATGGAGTTCCTAAATTCTCCGATTTACAAAGTTAGAAATCTCCAATTGAGTGAGGGTTTTCTTCTATGTCATGAGTTCCTTTCAATATTGATTTATTTGATTGTTTTATGAACTATTATGAATGGTTTGAATTATATTTCATGATCCTAAGACGAATCCCTATGAACCCATGCATACCCCACGCTTTCCAAGCTTTGATGATATAAATATGGATTTTGAACTATGAAAGATGAGTTTATGAAAGTATGCATGTTCTTATGAAATTGATGTAAATGTTTTAAGGATGCTCTGAGAGTAAAGTATCAATGTTGTTGTTGTTGTTGTGTTGTGAAAGAATTTATCATATACACATGAAAACATGACTGTGAAAGGACTTACTCACATAAAGGATTCTTAGGGTTGAAAGAGTTTTCTCAATTAAACTTAAATCAAAAAGTTAAGGAGTTTTTCTAAGAATAAGGCAAGCGGCGATTATCCATGTCCTCTAATAAAACACAATAGGTGATTACCCATGTCATATGATATAAGGACAAGAGACGATTACCCAAGTCCTTTAAAGAAAAGATGAATAGGACTAATTAATGTTTCGTGGGAGTTATGCTTAACACCGAGTGGACAAGTGATGATTACCTATGTAACATAAACTACGTACCACCATAGGTTATCTAGATAGACATTAGCTAGTGGATCCATGTAAGCTTGACGTTCATGGTTCTCACCTTGGTAAGTGAGAACACCTCTTTTCGGTGTGGGGTAGACATCGAACTCAATGTTTACAACTCATATGGTCTTACATGTTGGTTACAGGAAAATCTCCCACACTAATGAATCAAGGTTGATTGAAGAAGTATCTCAGATGTGATTTAAGATGATGTCTAGTTGCATTGATCATGTTTTATGACTTGTGGTTTCTAACTCTTTTATCTCATGTTTTAGCTTGGTCATTACACATTACAAAAATGCCCTTTTTATCATGATTTTCATACTTGGTACATTTTGTACTAACACACACTCTTACCTAGATTTGTTATGAAAATGTATGGTCTGACGCACTAGATCCGCATTTCTAAGGCTATTGATCATTTAGTAGAAGTTGAAAGATTGGTGAGTCCTCGTGTTTGATGACCAAGCCTTTATTTCATTATATATTTACATTATAGTTTTGAACTTGATGTATGGGTTACGTCCTGAGCACTTACTATGTACTAGATTGCTTTGAGACATTGTTAGACTTCCGCTTCATTTTATAAAACTCTATATTCTGAAATCATCTTTTAAATCTCTTAATTTCTATTATCTTGTCTATGTATGCTAAGTGGCTTGTATGAGACCTCTCAGGGTCTCATACGTCATGTTACACCTAGGGTCTTCATTGGGTCGTGACAGGTGTATCAACAAAATTTTAGGTACCGAAGGCACAAAAGATGGCTACTACAGACTCCGATTGAAATAAGGCTTAGATGCACTCAAGGGGTGGTTGGTACCCCTCATTTGTGATATCTTTGCCCCATGGATGGTTGATTGAGCACGGATAGAAAATAAATATATGAACGTCACCTCTATATATTGATTCGACTTCATTAGGAGCAATCCTTTGTCGTCCCAGAATGAGAAATTCTCTGGAACATTATTTTCAAACCGAGATTAGCCTCAGTGCCATTATTCAGGAGGAGATGTTGACAAGAGCTCGTAAGGAGCAGACCTCTCTCCCTTTCCCATATTTGATCACACAGTTGTGTGAGGATGTGAGAGTGCCTTTTTGGGAGAGGACAGATGTCTGGATAGGAGGACTGAGGCAGACTACTTGAGAGATGATGCGGCATGGAGGAAGTGGACACCACCAGACACCACCCCTATGGTTTATCCTACTACACTTGAGACAAATGTCACTCCTTCTGTTGAACAATCATGTACTACTCAGCCTTCTATTATGGCTTCTACATCCACAACTGTTGCACCTGTCCCTTCCTCATGACCTCCCTTGACACAGACCTTAATATACCAAATGGGCAACCTTTCTTGATGTGCAGATGCTAGAGTTGTGAGAGTAGAGAAGGAGATGCCTAAACTGATTCAGAGGTACATTGAGGATGCACTACTACCTGTTAGAGGCTATATGGTATAGTACTAGGCCACCCTATATCGTATGTGGAAAGATTAGACAACCTCATAACTAGGGTAGAGGCTAGGGAGAGGAGTGAGGGTAGCTCGGCTGAGTTGACTGCTTGAGGGGTGACATTGCTACTCTTCGGGTTGATATGGACCAACTATGGTTCATTGATATCTCTATGTTGTTGGGTAAGGTTCCCTTTACCAATATTCTGAGTCTATGCCAACCTCTGAGTTGAGAGTTGAGGCATCTAGTGGTGTGGCAGAGCAGCCTTGTGATATTGGTAATGAAGAAGAGTTCAGGATAAGGCTAATGTTGACTCAGCCGAGGAAACAGAGGAGGAATTCTAGAGAGAGAATGAGTATTGGATTGCTGAGACTTTGATAGAGGTACAACATATTAAGCAAACGATAGTGCTGCCTGTGATGGAGAGATCTCTTGTGGAGATCTCCACAGTTGGTACTAGAGGGGGGTCTTTAGACCCTACTATTTCTCCTACATATGTGTCGGGCACTGATACCCTGGTTGATGCTACCATGTTGACCCCTACTCCTATCTTGCTAGGCACGGATGCCTATGATGATGACATTCCCTCTAAGACACTGGACCAGAATATTTCACAAGTATAACCTGTCAGAGGGATCCTTATATCACTCTCCTCTTGTGCTTACTTCTATCGCATTGAGGACACTACTGTGTTTATTTTGGTGGGGTGAGGGCACTTATGCCAATATTACCCTTTTTTATTGTATTTTGTTATTTTCAGTTTGAGACATTTATAATATTTTGATATTTCCGTTTTTATCATGATAGTTTAGCTCATTTTGTCTCTCATTATTTATCACCCCAAAAGTTTGGATATTTCTGAAATGCCTGAGTTTTCATTATAGATATTCGGGATCGGTATGTTCAATATTGATGTCTTGTATAGTACTTAGGATGAGAAAAATATTTTGTCCTAATGATTGCAACACAAAGTTTGTGTTGCTTCACTTTTGAATGATCTTTTTTATTCTTGTGTTGACTAGGTATATTTTTATGTGAGCCTTTCAATGTACATCACACGTAAGCTTTTGATTTTGTAGGACTGTGCTAAATTATTGTGTTTGAAGTGCCTTGTGTCGTGAGGTTTTATTTGAAATCATGCTTGTTGAATCTATAATTTGTTGTGTTAGTCCGATTGCCTAGATTTAGTGAATGCAAGAAATGAATTTAGGTACAAATTTAGAGAGAAAACCAAATTGTTCATACCTTTTTTGACTACCTTGTATCTCCTTTGCACCATTTGAGCCTAAACTATTTATTGTCAACCTTGTTGAAACCTCTTAACCTAAATGGTCCCTAACTTCTCACCCATAAATCATTTTCTAAGCATTAGTTTGTTTGAATATCCAACTTAGGTCAAAAGCCTAAGCTGTGGGTGTGGAAAGAAAGGAGGAAAGAAAGCCAAGTGGAATGAAAAGAAAGAAAAAGTGAGACTCAACTTTGAAGTTTGTTGCATAAAGAAGGAACCCCCTCCTTGTAAAAAAAATTATGACCAAAACTTTGAAAATTGAAATGAAAAAAAAAGTTTAACGAAATAAAACGGGTGTCCAATAAATTGAATGAAAAATTGAAGTTTGAGTCTCCAAGTGAAAAGAACGGAAAGAACTTGAGAAGAGGTGAAGATGAGAGTGATAATGCTTTGAAAAGGTGAAGTCACTAAGCCAAATTGACCATATATTTACCCTCGTCCCCATTACAAGTCTAAAAGACCTTTGAATTCTTGAATGTATTAGGTTGTGTGATAATTGGAAAATATGGGAAAACCTATGGGATGAAGCTTGCATGTATTTCTCTTTGGGAGAGTGAGAGTTGTATATGAGATCATGGAATCGTTCTTGATGTGAGGGCACTTGAATGAATTTGTTAAAACATAGTTTTGCACTGCAATCGTGAGCTTGAGCTTGGATTGATACCGACTAGTCATCATTTGAAGTTTTTTAGGATGATTGAGTGTTAGTGATGCTTGCATGTTATCTCTCATTGACAACTATTGTAGACACCCTTGTTGAACTAATTGTGTTCATGATTTACTTGAGGACAAGAAAAAGTTTAAGTTTGAGGTGTTGATGAGTGGTATATTTATACTCATTATAGGCTTTTTTAGTTCAACAATTAGTGTCCTCAATGCCTAATTATGTCTTATTCTGAGGATATTTGATTATTTTCAGCTATGAAGGCCAATAGACAAGGCAAAAATGAATACATGAAAGAAAGGCCAAAATCATTGAAAGAAGTATAAACTACACACTTGTAATGACCCTCCAATTCATTTTCTTCATTTTCCAATCTTTTTAGTAGTTAGAGCTTTCTCATAGCGACCACAAGTCATTTATGACTTGCTGTGACTTATAGTTCCGTCATTGGGTCATTCATTTGGATTTTGTACAATTTTTTTGTATTTTGGAGTCTTTGAACTTGAATGGTTGACTTTAGACAAAGGTTCAGGAAGACGGCCCCAAAATACAATTCTAACGGTTTCATAAACTCTGGCAGGGCTATTTTAGGCCATGGGCTTGGTTGGTTCAGGCCCCCGAGACTTCTGGTGTGAGTTTGTGTCGTTAGGTGTTTTAACTTTGAATCTTAAGCCAAGGGTTGACTAAAGTCAACAATCTTGGTAAATGTGCTCGAATGAGAATTTTGTCATCGCGGTTAGCTCTGGAATGTCAAGTTTGGTCTAGAATAACCTTTCGTGTGGTTCCATAGGCTTTCAGTCTCATTTTGAGCCTTTTTGTATTTTGTAGCTTAAAACGGAACTTGGGTATGGGACCCACTTTTCATTGAAACAACCTCGGATGGGAGTTTTGATGGTTACGTTAAGTTCAGAATGTTGAATTCGATGGGGTAGCATATTTCGTATGCACACACGACGTTCTGAATGAATCTCGGACACCCCGTCGTAGAATACGGAGTTAGAGCAAACCAACTGAAATGCTGATATGCGGTGCAGACTTTTAGCGACCAGATATCAGACTATTTATCAAAGTTTAAATCTAGAAATTTCAACTTTCGGTCGTTATTTTCAGGAGGCGATTCTTCACCTGAACTCTGATTTGAGTATTCGAAGTTCTATGTGATTGTTGGGAGTGTGGCTACTTGTGTTTGTGATTTGAAGTTGTTTAGAAACCTTCATTTGAGGTGAACTAAAGCTTGAAGCTGCTGTCTTTTCTTTGTTTTCTTATTAATTTTGTTGTTTTTGTTGCGGTTGTTTTCGGGCCTCGGATTGTGTTTAAAGTTGGAACACAATTTAGAGGTATAGTTTAAGACCTTTTCATGGATTCAATTTCAAGATTCTTATGTGGGTCCCACATTTTCATTTTGACTCAATTTTAGGTCCATTTCCAATTGTTGCGATTTTTGTGTCAAAACGTCCGTAATGACATTATGATTGATAATTAGGTAGTGTTGCAATTTCTAGAAGTATTTCAGATGTGGATATCTCATGTGTGATAGATTTGGAGTGCTCATGTTCGGCTTTGAGATATGCTTCAGTCTACTTTCTTGATTGAGATTCTTAGATAATGCCTAGTATAGATTTCATATTATTTTGGATGGTATTTGTCGGGTATTTAACTTCCCTCTTGTTATTCCATTATTTCTTGATATTTTAGGAGCCTTGGGCTTATTTTAGGTGTTGGGATCCTTAGTTTAGATTGTGGCTTCGCTTGTGGAGTAGATGATCTTGCTTATCTTTGTAAGGATTGATTAATTGTTGCCTTAGACTAGGATAGAGATTAGATGTTTTAGGTTGTGTTGTATCACCTCGTAGTTTTGATTTGCTCTTTATAGGGCTTGTTTCTGAGCATTCTTCTTGCATTGATGCTTGTGACCTTAGTGGCTCATCGTAGTCATGAGTTGGTTCTAGTTGTGCTCAGTTTGGGACTGGAGCGGTGTGATTGGGGTAGGGTATCATCCCTTGAGTTTGATCTTGCTTTATTAATTTGAAATTTCATCTTAATCCCTTTGGTTGTTGATTAGTAGTGGGCATGTTGTATCTTTATTGAGCTTATAATTGTATTGTTGGGCCTGGGGCCATACGAGCACCAGTTGGATCCCAGGTTAGTACTCTCTGTTTTGGTAGCTTGATTTTAGTGGTTGTATAGTTATTTGATTTGGACTGCCTTGTTTGAATGTTGGTGATGGCATGCATTGCACTGTTTTCTCATTCTCATGGATTTTGTGGTACGATTCGACCCATGAATTGGCATATTTATTATTAATGATGAGATACTATTTTTCTCAGTTTTATTATAAACTAGTTTTAACAGGAGTCGTACCACCTGGATCACTTGACTTATTGATTTTTAAGATTATGAGGCATCATGGACGTGCTCCTTTTTCTACTTGAGATATTGGAGGCATCTAGGATGTGATCTATTTTTACTTGATTATGCAGCACATCAACACCCTTTCTTGCATGCTTTTGGTTTTACTTATGCCCTTGGATCACTCTTGCTAGCTGGGTTGCTTATTCCCCTAGAAGTGGACCGGCTGGCTGGGCCACCTTGATACCTAAGATCCTCTTCAAAGTTGGCACTCCCCTAAGTCACTCTTGCTAGATGGACGACTTATGCCCCTGGGAGTGGGTTGCTGGCTGGGGGGCCTAGATACTTGAGATCCTCGTCAGAGTAGACACGCCCCTGGGTCACTCTTGCTAGTAGGGTGGCTTATGCCGCTAGGAGTGGACTGATTTGTTGGGTGTCCTGGAATGATTTGTCACACTTTCTAGTTGGGCTAGGAGTTAACTGGAGTCCTATTGTCATGGTTTTGGATGGTCAATGATGGTTCTGTTGCTCACCCTGCATTCATATGCATTGCTTATCAACAATATACTTGTTTGTGGAATGTACCCTCTAGTTTATGGGGGTGATTAGGTAATGTTTCATGTTTGTACCTTCCGGGTTTATGGGGTCCAATTAGATTATTGTTTGACTATATTTCGTTCTCTCCTATAGCTTTATTGTTACTTGGTAGGTTTTGACTTTAGAATTATGGTTATTGGTCCTCCTAACAATGGGTAGTCAGCTTCATTTCTTAGTTGCTTGCGATCCAGGTGCATTCTTGACCCGACGTATTACCCCTTGTGTCCTATTTCTATTCTTTCTTTCCTGGCTACATTAGTATCTCATGTTTAGTTACTTGTGTTATGCTTTACTTATTATTTATTGTTTCTGCTTGTGCGATCTTTTGAGCTCAGTCAATTGTTGCATACTGAGTACCGTTTTTGGTACTCCTACTACACTTCTGCCTCCTAAAGATTGCACTTGATTTATTGGCATTGATTTAGAGTCGTGTAGAGCGGCTTGGGATTTTGGATATTAGGGTAAGCTCCTGGCGTACGGAGATACCGATTTCCATCTATTTTTGCTAGATTTAGTATTTATATTGTATTCAAAGACAACCAGAACTTGTCTTGTAATTGTGAAAGTCTTGTAATCCTATTTTAGACTAGATGCTCAAGTACTAACTCATTACAGGTCTTGGGATGGTTCCTGTATGGTTTTATTGATTTCCCTTTCTCTACTTTGTTTGAAGCTATTACTTCTTTTTGTTGGATACTGTTTGGTAGTCCCTTGCTTATGGCTCCCGGATATAGGTTAGGCTTACCTACTGTGGGGTGTAGTAGGTGCCATCAAAACTTGGGAAATCGGGTCATGACAGTTTGGTATCGAAACTCTAGGTTGACCGGTATCGTTGGTATGAGAGCAAATGCCAAGTAGATTCCTGCATCTTGGTGAAGAGACGTCTATATCCTTTCTTAAGGAGGCTATATGGCATCCATAAAAAAATATGTTTTTGACTCTTATCCTGTATTTTCTCTTTGAGTAACCTCTAAACCTACTTCTTTGGAACCTACTCTCTCCTTGGTGGATAGCACGAAACATTTTATGGACGTGGGTGGAGCATCAACACATCCACTATAGTTTCATCCTGTGATTGGGCTACGAGGCCTTAGTCGACCATATACCTTGAGGTTGGAGGCATTCTTTAGCATTCAAAGAGTCAAGGATTTGGTAAGGTCTTTGACTACCTCGGTTACTTGGTATTCAGTGTTAGGAGGCCAGAGCTCCTCTGAGGGTACACTTCAGGTAGGTGCAGTTCTTGGTGCAGCGGGTGATCCTCCGAGAAAAGTTGGGTTGAGTGGTCCCAACAATGTTTATCATCTGCTAATGACTATCTATTGTGATTTCTAGAGTGGGCTAGGCATAACCCCACATTGTTTCCTTCAGATCAAGAGTTGAGTTAAGGGCTGATCGGAGGGTTGGCTTTCCCACTCTAGTTAGTATTGGAGCATCTAATATGAACAGGGTCTACCTTTTCCCTGGTTGCAAGTCATGTGAGGGTTCCAGAGCAGACATGCCTTAAGACTTACAGCGATGGTGGTAAAAGGCTTCGCCATCATTACAACGGTGACAAAATTCCACTTTGAAGTAAATATCAATTCAGCAAGGGACATCTTTCTTTTTGACCTATCAGGCCTATGGGGGTTCTAAGGTAGGTCGTGGTGCTTACGGCAGACAGAGTTTAGGCAAAACCTCTCATGTTGGTCATTCTGGACATTTGGGTTTTGTGTCTCATGTGACTTCAGTTGGGTCTTTGTAGGCAATTTCTCTCGATAATGGTTGTTATGGGTGTGGTGAGATACGCCACTATGTTAGAGATTGTCGTAAGGCTCTAGTGCAGTTTACTAGGGGTAGTTATATGTTTGGAAAAGGTAAGCAGGGTAGATCACCACATTTTTTGCACTATAGAGGTTGCTATGATTATGGAAAGTTGGACCACTAGTCTAGAGAGTGCCCTAAGTGGGTTTTGCTTTTCCAAGTATTGCATACATCTGATAGTCCCTAGGATGGGGTGATTAGACTTAGTTGTACCTATAGGGAACTTGGTCACCACCCTACAATTTGTCCCCAACATGGGACCATGATGTAAGGAGATCAGTCTTATGGGTTATTGGCTCCTTCAGTTAGAGGTAATGCCTTGGGTGTTGTCATTAATATATTAGGTTTTCATGTTGAGGTCGGATATGGCCTCTTCTATACTTCTAAGGGTTGGTTAGAGGCCAAGGCTTCATGTATCCCTTATTTGGATGCGATTTTGTGGTTTATCTCATTGGTTTGTATTGTGTGTGATTCTGGGTTTTTATGCCCATTTGGGTTATTTGGCTTTTTATCTATCGATGGCTTGTTATGGCAGCTTGATTTGAGGATTATGTGTGTATTTTACCCCTGTAGTTGATTTCTTTTAGTAGTGGACTGGCTACATGTGTTTCTTCGATTTGGGAGCAGTAGTTGAGTAACTCCCTGTGACGTTGCTTGATATTTATTTTGTGGTTGTGGCCTTGCTGGTTTCCTTTTTTGCCATCCTTGTTATATGTTTTTCCTATGATGCCAATTCTTGTTTGATAGGTGGGTAGACCAGATTCGCGCGATTTGAGTTTTGTATGTTGTAGGGCCTAGTTGGCTTAGTTGTGAGCTGTCTCTTTTGAGTAGTGGTTGGGACATTGCTAATTCTTGGTTTTGTGTATTAGGTAGTCCTTTTTGGTTGCTTTCTCCTTTTTCTTTAGTCTTTCCTCAATTGTGAAGTTGTGTTTTCGCTTGTTCGGCTCCTTTTGGATTCGTTCGTTTGTTGTAGTCTTGGAGGTTAGTTATGGACAATTGGAAATTAGAGGTGTGATCTTTTGTTGTGCCTGGACTAGCTATTGTGTTGATTCTTTATTGTTGTGTGATATCCCTCGAGGGCGGTGTATCATTTAGAGTCGGAATGTTGGTGTTTATTTGTGATTTCAGTCCTTAGCTCAGTTGGGAAATGGAAACTTTCTAAGAAGAATCATCTTCAAGATGGGGTCATGGTAATTTGTGGGATTTATGTGTTGGCTCTAATTTAGGATGCATGGTTTTCTTTTGTCATGCTTGGTAGCTTTCGTGGTTCGTGGTAGGGTTTGTACCATTGGGACACTACCGGCCAGTTGAATATGTTGATATGTTGTTTGTTGACTTGGTTTCCCTTACGATGGGGTGTTTAGCTTGGATTTGCAATTGCAGAGCAATTTGTGGGCTCGTGGTATTGGTATTTAAGAAGTTCCATTGGTTGGAGTGGGTCACTGGATCAGAGCTCAGTGCTACCTTATCATTCACAAGATGGTCATGCTTTGGATTAGTGTGGTTAGATTTAGAAGGTTGTGCTTCATATGGGTTTGTTGGTTTCAAGGGTTAGAAATGGATTTAGGGGTTTTTCCCTAGATTGAGTTCCTTGTCAAAGTAGTTGTCATTCCTTGATGTTTAGAAGAAGCATGTTATTTTTCTAAGATTGATGTTATATGGGCTTGTAGGAAAGTTTCAATTGGTACTGGAGATGTTTAGGATAGCTAAGGACTTGTAGAACACTCTTGGTGGTCAGAAGATAGTAGATCTGGAGCATAAGGTGAGTTTTCGATTTGGGGAGTTGGGTTGCATCTGTCATGGTCTTGTGTTTGCTTAATTATGATGTTTTGGTATGTTGTTGGTCTGTTCAGATGAATTTGGTGCTTTCAGGCATGTTTGTTCAGTTGGGTGAGAGTTGGAGACCAAAATGGATTTGGAGTTGTTTTTGGAGATTTGAAGTGAATTTGAGGATTTTTCCTCTTAGCCTGAGTTCTGTGATGGCATTGTTTGATTTGAAAGGGTGTCTGAGGGTCTAGTGGAGCATGTAGACTCAGTATCCTCATCTTTTTGTTCCTTTAGTTTGTGTTTATCCTTTTATTTTCATGGACGAAAGTCCTTTTAGTAGTGGATGTGGTAATGACTCTCCAGGTCATTTTCTTTTTGTTTTCCGATCTTTTCAGCATTTGTAGCTTTCTTGTAGCGATGTGGGATTGACAGTTCGATCGTCAGGTCGTTCATTTGGATTTTTTGTAACTTTCTGTATTTTGGACCCTTTGACCTTAAACGGTTGACTTTGGTCAAAATTTCATGAAGATGGACTCAGAATGCAATTTTGATGGTTTCATCAGCTTTGAAAGGGCCATTTTAGGCTAGAGGCATGGTTGGTTTGGCCCTTGAGACCTATGGGGTGAGTTTATGTCGTTAGGTGTCCGTTTTAACTTTGAAGCTTAAGCCAAGGGTTGACTTTGGTCAACATTCTTTGAAAATATGCTCAAATGAGAATTCCGTCAACGAGGTTAGCTCCAGAATGTTGAGTTTGGGCTAGAATGACCTTTTGTGTAGTTCCCTACTCTTCCAGTCTCATTTTAAGCCCTTTATGGTTTTTAGGTTAAAATGAAACCTGGGTGTGGGACCCATTTTTCATCAAAACTGAAACGACCCCAAAAATGCCCGAAAATGTGCTTCGAAAACACCTATAATTGTAATTTCCATATATCTCAAAATCCGTTTCGTTTTTCGAAAATCCGACTTCATATTCTTGTTTAGGGGGTCAAATTGAGTGGGAAATGGGTCTAACCCAAATTTTAGAACAACCGTATCAAAATCCGAAATTTCCAAGTAAAGCCTTTTTCGAGGGTCTACTTTGGAGGGTCATA